>APFE030140100.1:0-97325 GCA_000404065.3 Pinus taeda
GGGAGTTGGCCCGCTTATTTGTTTGCACCTTCATGATGGGCAAGTCACTCTTGCAGGGGTGAATTTTGTACTATCTCCGGAGGTGATTTCAGAGGCTACCGGGATACCAAATGTGGGTGAGGTGTGGCCCAAGCGCAAAATGCTGGATTATGTTTATTTTGAGCCATATGTCAGGCCAACATTCATGAGTCACTTGTCAGGGGTCTTTCCCTTCAGATTCCTCCGGGGGGAGTATGCTCCAATCATGCGGCTTATCATGCATTACTTTACATGCAAGGGAAGATTTTCACAGGTCTTCTCTTGTCACATTCGCCTGTTGATGCACTTTACCCGAGTGAGGATGATGAACATCCCGGTTTTCTTCTTCCAGGACATTCAGAGGATGGCGTCCGTGTTTCAAAGGCAGTCCCTAGCTCAGTAGCATAGGAGTTTGTGCCATCATGGTCTCATCCAGCTCATTGTTTTTCATCAGTTGAGTCAGCAGGGCATTCCATGGGCAGACTTCATTTCTCATGAGTTCTTTACAGTGCCACCACAGCCACAGCTAGAGCCAGAGGCCATTCATGAGGAGGGAGGTCCATCACACAAGCCCGAGATTATTGTTCCGAGACATGTTATTTCCCCACTGCAGTGTACATATCAGAGGGGTCATAGGACCTTGTTTGCAGTAGCTCGACGAGTACTTTCTCCACAGCAGGTGGAAGGGGTCTCGTCATCATCATCAGGTCAGCGAGTGTTATCTCCACATCAGGTGGAAGGGGCCTCGCATTCTTCATCAGCAGGGGTAGTACGGGAGAGCAAACAACCCATGGTAGAGAAGGAGAGAGCCGGTGACACACAGGTTGACATCATTGATCTTGATGCTCGCTCCCCCACTTCAGATTTGCATGAGATCATCCGACAGAGAGAGGCGGAAAACCACTTGTTACAGCAGAAGCTCAACATGGCCCAATGGACAATAAACTATCTTGAGCAGCGCAACAAGCAACTTGAGGATGAGAAAGAGTTGGATGAGCTGTGGAGGATTCGAAGTGATCGAGTCATCAACCGTAGGAGGCCCGGTGACTTGCTGCCCAAGGAGAGGGAATCCATGCTTATCCGGGTGAATACACACTTAGAGAGGCTGTTGGCAAAGGCCAACCAAGAAAAGAAGCTGCTAAAGAACATAAAGAATCATTATTGGGCAAGGATGCATGTTTGTAAGGCAAGGATGAAGATTCTTCAAAAGAGGTTGACCGAGGCTCTCAAAGGGAGGAAGAAGACCAACCCGCTCCGTATCTTGGCTGAGGCCTATCTCACTCACCATGATACTCCTTAGCCTCCTCCTAGCAGCAAACCCAAGAAATTTTGAGAGTTTTGAGGCATTTTTGGTATTTTTGGGAATTTTACAGGTTTTGGCCATTTGACTGGTCTCACCCTGCGCACGACCAGTCATGGGGACAGCTCAGAACGGGGAAAACTCTACATTTTTGGAATTTTCATGCAAAATACACTTGCCTATGGATGGGTTTCAGATTTTATGAAGATTTGGGCTCCCAAAAGCTCAAAATACATGCAAATTTTGACTTTCTGCCCCTTTTTGAGTTGCAGAAAGCTGCCTTGGGAGAAATTACTTTTGAGGGGTCAAATCAACTCCAAATTCAGAAATTCTAGTGGGGTTGGAAAGTAGACTCACAGAACTTTCCAATGAGCTATCTTTCACCTGATTTGGACACTGGGAAGGCCCTCAAACAGAGCTGCCAATGCGCGCGACCAATCAAAGTCAGGGGCGCGACCACTCAGGGAAATTTGCTTGTTTTGACCAGTTCGGCCAGCAAAACACTGTTTTCACCTTGATTGACTTTTGAGGCATGTAAATGATGGATTTTTGTGTAAATTTCATGGCACTTAGATACTTTTACTCTTCTTGACCACTTCTAGAAGTTTCTTTGATGTAAATGGTAATATTTAATGCATGGATAGGTTTCCTAAGTTTTAGAGCAAGTTGTTTTGACTGCCTAGATTTTAGTGATTAGTTTAGAATTGGTTGAAACAGCTCCTAGGATAGTGAGCTCGACCCCTAGAGGCAAGGAAAGATGTTAGCTTGCCTATATTATGTACTTTCTTAGTCATTTTCATGGTTGGACTCTTGAGGGAGAAAGCTCTATTGTATTACTCATTGTATCTCTGCAATTTTTGGCTAAGGAAGGGTTTTGCAGACTTCATTGTGGATTCTTGTGGATTATTGTACTGATGGTGTGTTTCCTACTGTCATTGTAAGTGTGTTTATGTGTTACATCTCTTATTCTCTTGCTGCTAATTAAACAAAAGAAGTGATAAAGTTTGAATTCATGCATGCCATGCTCAGCTTTCAATTTTGTTTAATATTTATGTTTTCCACTGTCTAGAGAGGATTCAAATTCATTGTTTGCCCTCTTTAGCTTCTCTTCTTTCCTCCTTGATCATCTATTCCAGCTAAAGGCATCAGCATAAACTCCTACCTTGCCCCAAAGAACCACCTGCAAAAACTGAGCTCAATCCCCGAACCCTGAATTGCACTCCCTCCAATTGCCACCAAAAATCCCAAAAAACTTTAAATCAACCCTCCTTATCAGTTTACTAGCCTAAAATCAGTGTGTCTAATTGGTCAACTCATCCTATTGAAAAATCCACCGAGTTTGATCCGAGAGAGCCTTCTCATACCTCGTAGGGCTAGCTACGAGGTGAAATGGTTTGATGTAGCTTTGAGGTTTGTCTATCTCAGCCTAGGTGAAATCTCAAGAGCTAAAAGGCTCTATAATAATCTCTGAAAGGCAATGGATCTCATGATTTTGTCTTAAGGTTTCGAATTTTATACTTTTCCACTGCTTGACCAGAATCTTTACTTCCCTGAATTCCATTTGTGTTCTGCGAAATGCATTATTTCTTTTCGCCCAAAGATATTTACTACAATAATCCCTAACAAAAGAAGGGAACAACTAGTACAAGGATATTAATGCCCTACCTTATGAGGAGCACAATGAATTTTACTGTTAGTTCCCTAATGACATCATAATACTATATAGACCAACCAAAACTAATATGAAAAAAATCACTTCTTCCAGTGCTTTATTCGATAATAAAGAAAATAATATGTGTTGTGTTGTGAATTTCTAGGATATGGATTATTTGTCATAGAAACACACCTTTAATAAATAATCTATAATAATATACAAATGAGATGTGATTTTGAATAAGTTCCAAGAGCAACACATCCATGGCATTATTTAAGCTGTAGAAAGATTATTTACATCAAGGTGAAAGAAAATGAAGTGTCAGTTAATAAGAAATAACATTTAAGGCATTTAAAGGGATTTTCAGAGGGAATCCCCTCTAAACACACAATCACACTATAGAATATCTAAAGCAAATTGAAAAATGGCTTGAATAATTAAATTGACGTAATTAAAAATTTGATTTTCGTATACTCTTAGGGTTTTTCTTAGCTATAGTTGATATTAAAAGTTGAGATAATCACATTTTAATGTTAATAGCAAGCAACCTATACTACTTTCCACACTGACATTTCAGTTATTGACGCTAAGGTTGTCTCAAAGACAACTTTCATTAATGAAGAATGGCAAGGAATATTTTATAGACCCCCTACCATTGATTCATTCTAGTGGCCTACAGATTGTGATTTTAAGCAACCTAAAGTGAAGAATACCTACTGCTGAAATTAGATCAAGTAATCAATCGAAAATCATTCTGATCTTTGCATTTCAATGTTACGAGGAACTTCCCTATAAGAGGTTATACCCTCTACTACTTTCCACATTGACCTCCTAGCCAATCACCACCTCGACATTTCAGTTGGCTATAAGATAACATTCATTGAAAAACCTTGATAGGGGTTGTCGGTACTTGACACTACCTACTTTGCATGAATTACCTCCGGTGGTGGGAAATGCAGAAGATTGATGGCCTTATGAGGTTTCATTCAAATCTCCATTGAAAAATTATTTATCTTGAACTTGAAGCTCCTCATCTTCAGTAATTTTCTCCAAAGCTTCTAATCCAGTAAATGAGGCATTGTATTTATCACTTTCACAAAATCTCGAAGTTAATGCAATCTATTTTTCCTTCTTGTTGTTTCCATTCATATCATAATCTCTATAGGTAACACTGGAAAAATTCCTTCTTAAACACACTTTGTACAACATGAACAAATTTCTAGATTTGTTTAAGCAAAGCATTTGAATGTATATTTCTTTAAAAGATAGCAAAAACTAAGACATTTCTTACAAAATGACGTAATGCATCAAAGAAATCCACATTTATTCTCTATGCAGTATTTGAAAATATTGTATAATAAATTATTTAAGAAAGTTTAGAAATCATCAGAAACTGACAAGGATCCTTTTTAGGCTACCTTTTGGCCTTTTTATTTTCTCCTTTGGTGTCAAATTTATCTTTGAAGAGATATCAACTTCATTAGAAATGTCCCTTGTAAAGTTTAATATACTTACCTTTGTACACATTTGGTATCTCTAAATCACTAGAAGATACACTGTGTTGATCATTTAAGAACAAATTCGAGTAGATACTACCAACCCTTGCCGCCTAAGATTTTTATTCAAAGAAGGTTCTTTGTAACAAACATTTGCAACATGTATTCTTAAACTTGTCCTTCTTAAAGCATGGAAAAAATTTCAATTTGATGACACATAATTTCCTCAAGGTAAAAGTTAATTTTCAGAAGAAGGAAAAAAACAATTGTCTAAAAATAAGTTTATGTCTGGCTATGTTTTTTCATTTGAATCTTCCTCATTTGCAGACCTATTTTCTATTGACAAGCCATTAGCTTAAGTAAATGTTATTTGCAATGTTCCACACAGTCAAAACCTGCTGCTAGTGAGAAAATAAACCATCATTGCATGTGTTATGGAGTTACCAGCACAAACTTCCTGTAGGGTGGTCTCTAGTTCGCTAAGTGAATCACCACTTCCCTCATATTTTTTCAATGTAGAAGAAAATATTGCCTTCTCTTCCTACTGATCATGCATATGAGGTTCTTTATCTTGAATCTCAGTGCAAGATCTCGTAAAAGATACCCTGACTCATGGATATATTTTTTAGGTTGATGCCTTCTAATAATTTCGTTAACTAACTCTTAGAAATATTGAAAATAGTTTCAATGACCACCCTTTGCTCTGGTTACCTATTCACATTTTAGGCTCCCTCATTTGTAGACAATTGTAAATCTCTCCTTAACAAATCCATTTTACAAAAAAATAGAAAAGAAAGAAACAAAATATTGAGTACTTACAACAAAACCCTTTTCACACTAGAACAAAATAACTACCCCCACCTCTATATGACTGTAAATTTGTTTCTACAACTTCCATTTGAGAAAAGCAAAACATAGTTGATTTTCTTCACACTGGTACAAAAGAACCGCTCAATGAAATAACTGTGCCATCTCTACATAATTGTGGAGAAGATAGCTTGAATACTTGGCATTTGACAACAACCTCCAATTGGATTCCTCATTTTTTATGCCAGGTAAAAAAGCAACGATAAGGATTATCGAGAGAGGAATCATTGTGTAAAGCAAATAGTTTGAATTTGTCTTTCATCACCCCAATTTCACTATCATACTCTTTAAACCTATATCTTCTTGCTTGAATGCCACAGGTACCTTCCCTTCACTGTAGAAAATTGAACATAAGATAATATGATAATTCAACTCTTTTGAATCTTGGTCTGATGATTGGATAGGAGCAAACTGAAGAAGTTTGACAACCATGACACACCTTATCACCTGCCTCAAGCTTTACTAGGGTGTTCATGATGCCAAACTGCCAGTTTGGATCATCAAACATTTCTAAAAACTAGGGAAATGAGATACTTGCAGTGTATCCATGAACTTCCATCATGCTATTGACTCCCTCTGATGGAAGATAAACTGCCCTTAATAGTCTAATATAGGATTTTTCATCTAGCTTCTTAATTTGTGCAGCAATACCCTTTGTTGAATGCTTCATAAAGCATCAAAAGCATAATGTTTCCTCCTCGGGGGAACTTGCACAAGCCTAAATCCACTCTACCTAATCCTGTCCCATCCAATACATTTGACACTCTTTCATTTACTGCCTTAAGAACTCCTTGGAATGTGTCTGGCTTGAGAAAATGGAGCAATTTCCATAAAATTTGTTCAAGTTCTACTTTACATATGGTTTTCTATGATACATCATTACCAAATTGGGAAATGGGCACTTTTGTTTTATTTAATTCCTTTTTTAGAAGATTTATATCACAAATATTCAATCTAGTTAGCCTCTGGAAGCTTTTGATATCTAGAGTGCGTGACAAGTATTGTCTAGGTGTAGTTTTCCCACTTGCTCTTCTAAACCCGCCTGGTTCAACAACCAATATTCCTTCTTCCAAGCTCGCATTACTAGTTCCCATCTGTACCTCAGCATCACAACCTCCATGGTATTCTCTTCTAATCATTGAAGAAAGCCCTTTAGGCCTCTTCTAAAGATGTTTTAAACGCATAATATGATCCGGATTTAAACAGGAACGCAATAAAATACAGAGATAACCATATACACAAAGATGCAGCGAAAATAATACTTCATTTCATTAATGGAAAATACTGAAATATGCTTACAACCAGAAATGGAAATAAACCAGCTAGGGCGATGGTAGCTTATCTTTGAGAAGAGATGTGTGGCTACATGCCTCTGAACTGTGTTACAATGAGGCTTGAAGGCCTATTTATTGTTGAGAAACAATGGAAACCCCTTCACATTCCAAAACCTAACCCTAGAAGATGAAACGCCAAATTGTGGGCCCCGTTTTTGGGTAAGTTGGTACATCAACTTCCCGGGGTCGCGAATTGGTCATGTTATCTCCGTTTGACGCGCATGATAGCCCGTTGGAAAGACCTCTCTGAGGACTACGATGAAAAAGACGATTTTTAGGCAGAACAATCGCTGGTGGTAGATTTCCCAAAAAACGTCGTTTAGGGCCTCAAAATGGCTTCGGAAGTTTAGGACCTGAAAAACAACTAAAAATAGTAAATTGTGCTATAATTAAGGAAACTGAAAAATTGAAAGAGATAGTTGTGGGGTTCCAAGTGGAATTAGCAGGTGGCCACCAAGATCCACCTAGATCATAATAACATCATATAATTCCATGTTTTTTGTCAGTTTGAAAGCCTCTTTCAAAGATTTCTTAGCTTCTTTAGTTTCTTCAACACCCAACAATGCCACCACTTTGTTGAACTGATAATGCCAATGATTAAGACAGATAGAAATCACCTTGTTGTACATTTCTATATCTTTTTGGTAACTACCCATATCTCTAAACAAACCTCTAAGATTATACAAAGAATCCATATGATCGGGCTTTAGTTCTATGGATTTTTGAAATTATTTATATGATTCTCTCATCCTCCCCCATGGCATGCATGACCGACCTAAGATCACAATGTGCATCAGCATAATCAACCCTAAAAAATATAGCTTCGTCTAGACCCTTTTCCGCAGCTCTATACTCACCCATGTCAAAGTAGAACCCTCATTCATGAATCACCAATCCTGAGCTCAGGTTGTTCTTAGGTCCTTTTGGGGACGGTGACGGTAAGAACCTTGTTCTCCATCTTTGCCTCGAGCTGTGCAACATTTGCATTAGGAGGTAGTCAGAACCACCTCAAGTGTCCCACCTGCGACCGTTCTCCTCTATGACACCTCTCTCCACTAGGTGGTGCTGCCATCTTATTTCACCCACTTATTTGCAAAACTCATCCATCCCCTATGATAATCTCCAAATCATCCTTTCCTTCCCCTTCAGACACCACAAAAATCAAATCAGTTAAAATCACACCCTCAAAACTGCAGAAACAAATAGAGAGAAACTCAAGATTTAAGGGAGCGAGGGTTTGTAATGGATGGTTACCAAGAAGGTTGGCTTGAATAATGTGCATGCCAGAGCTCTCCCACCAGTCGATGTGTGTTGGAGACAACTTGGGCGTCCTTAGAGAAGAGGGAAGAGGGAGTGTAGTCCCACAAAGGGAAGGCGTCCAAAGAATCATCCGTCAATCTCCCAAATAGGAATGGATCAAAGAGGCTACCACGTTTGAAAAAGGAATACAATAGGATTAAAACCTCTAGCTCAAGCTCATTCCTCCATGTCTGCAAATTTGTTCCCTTGAGTTGAAGATTGATACGATTGCCATAACCAACAATACAATGCAGTACACACGAGTTCCTGTTAGAAAAACACTTCCACTCAACTGGCCATGTGTCATTTTTTTATTAGGAGGACGATGAAAATAGAGATCTACCGTTGGGTGGATCTGCCTAGCCAAAACTCGTAAAGGAACACCTATCGACGTAACTATCAACATAATGATAATAATATTGCAAAATTTTAATATGAAATTTATTATATCAATTTTAATATACTACAAAATTAAAAAAAAAAAATGATAATCTTACTCCATCAAATTAAAAATAAAAATAATATTTTACTCGTACAACAATGGACAAATACATATCATACAAGATAACGTTTATAGTATTTTGAGTAAAGTTTAAGATTAGATAGAGTTGTCGTAAATTAGGTGGACATTTCTATAATGTTTAAAGTAGTTAAACTATCACATCAACTTTGATGTTTTGGAAAGTTTCGAATGGGAAAAACGATGTTTTATTTAATACAAATATTAACAATAAATATTTTAGGATTATATTTTTTTTTCAAATTTATATATTAATTAAAATAGGTTATACAATATTTTGAATAAAGTTTTTTTTAATTACTGGAGAATCTACAGTAAAAACCATTTTTCCGTCAATGCTTCAAATCTCAATCGGGATCCATCATCAGGATTTCTTGAATGCTTGATAGTAGAAAAGCTTAATTTAGGGATTAAATAGTAATGAGGAAAGTAAATTTTGGTTTTCTGGAATGAGATGAATGTCGGCCATTTTTGAATAATAATTTTAAATTAATTATTAATGAGATAATTAATTGATTTTAATTTATTATAAAATTATTATTATGTTAATTGTTATTATTATTAAGATTAATTAATTAATTTTAATTAAATATAATAATAATCTTTATTATAAATATTTAGTGATTGTTATACTAATACTACATATAAGCATTTAATATTTAATATATGTTAGTATATTATTATTAATTATAAAATAGTATGTGAAATTAATGAATTAATCTTTATTAGTATATATTAGTATTTAATGAATAATAATTTTATAGTATATTGTATTAATATTTAATATATAATATATGTTAGTATAATTTTTCATTTTATATTATATATATATATATATATATATATTTAAATAGTATGTGAAATTTTATTTATTTATTTTTATGTAACATTAGTGTATTGTCTATAATATATTATTTTACAATATTATTATAATTATATTAGAATTAAGTAAATTTAATAATTAATAAATAAATTTATAATAATTAATATGATATTTAAAATTAGTATATAATAATTAATAATAATAATGGTAATAATAATTGAATAATTTAATTTCAAGGTTTAATTTTTATAAAAATAAAAAGCTTAACCAATTAATCGATTTATTTTTATAAATGGTTTAATTATGTTTATGAGAATAATTTTTGGCAAAATCACATGACAAAGGTCTTTATCATGTGATTTACGCTGAAGCTCTTCTTATAAAGAAATCATTTGTCGACGCGTTTCGAACCAACCAGTGTGGTTCATCGTCAGGACAAGTTGAAGATTCAATCTGAGCGATGAGTTAAATAGGGACAGCAGGCCATTCCAACAGCTAAATTGACTGAGTAACGGTTAACAGGACCTCTAACGGCTAGGTTTGACCAGGCCCCAGGGGGAGGGACCTAAATTTATTTAATTATTTATTTATTATTATTATAATTATATATAATATCATTTATATTATTTATTAATGTTAATTAATTAATTAATATTATTATTATTTTTTGAATTAAATTATTCTATTATGTACATGAAGCCAAAGTACTTTTACATTCGAGCTGACTGAGAGATCCATCTGCCAGAGATAATGGAAAAATGGATCAACCAGGTGTAGCCAGGAGAAAGACTGCCTATTGCATGCGTTTGTGACCTAAAAAATTCCCACGCAGGGGAGAACCTAACTGACATTCTTGCCAGCCACAAAAACAGAGGACCAGACCCATATGACCGAAAAAAATTCCCAGGCAGGGGAGAACCAAACTGACATTCTTGCCCAACCCCAGAACAGAGGACCGAACCCAAAAAATAACCAACTCTTCTGCTCAGCATTGGCAGAATACCTCTGAGACAAGTTGACTTAAATAGACAAGACGACACGTAGACAACCAGAGACAAATGGACAGAGAGACCTGACCGAAGAGACAGTGAACCAGAACCACCTCCGAGCAGCAAAACCTGAGACGATGCGGCGAGCTATTCCTCTGGCTCCTCCTCCACAATTGGACAAGGTCCGTATTCCTCCTCGTCCTGCACCTTGCCCTCTGTTTCCACGACCGCTTCAGGTTGCTGCTGGTTTCTTTCCAGCTGAGGGTCCGACGATTCTGCATTTTTCCCTTTGTCTGCCTAGGCCAATTTAGCTTCTTGGGCCTCGTCCCTCGGAGGAACAAACTCAAGCGGTGCACTGGAGTTGCCTTCGTCCACAGCTTCATCGATGAACAGAACGGAGATGTGGGCATTTATGCGCGGGCGGTTCAGGTGGCTATCGAAGGAGAAGATAGCAGAGCCAAAGAAGGGAGCAGACGAGGTCCCAGGAGAGCTCGCCTCCATGATTTGGCTAGGCCGGATAGGATTGGCGGTTGCAGAGCGTGGGCAATGGCAGAAACAGTGACAATGAGGGCAGTGGCAAGGTGGACGGATCTCCTCTTCAGCCGGGCGCCGCGAGGTCCCTCCTCTGCTAGTTCTGCGATGACTTAGCAGCCTCTGGCGCTCTCGAACCATGTTAACAGGGTAATGCAGAGTATAAACAACTTGGACTAGCAAGCCTGGGCAAGAACAGAATAGAGCAGGTCCCGAATTAACCAGGACCAGCAGCTGACCAAGAACTCCGGATTCAGGCCAAGTGTGGACAGGGATGCCGAGGGGGCCTCTGTTTATAGAGCTCCCTGCTCTTCCTCGGAGGTCGTCCGCCATTAAGGTGGCCCTCAAATCCATATCAGAGCTGATCCGAGAAGTGCAGTCAAGTGAGGCCAGAGCGTTAATGCACCCAGGCTGCCGTCTTGTGGCTATTAAAACCGCCTTCCGGGATCGACTTGCTCCACCGCCTTCCAAGTCACCATGGCGCATGGTCGCCATGTGGCCGCCGTGAGACCCTCGTCCCATCACCTGCCTATGACTAGCTGGCACCCGCATCCGGGGGGTTGGCATCGTTTTGAACCAGGTGATTGTATTCCTGAGCTTGTGTATGATTCTTTAGAATATCTAGAGTTCCTGCCTGTAGGGTGAGCTCGTTTTCCACACCAATGTTGGCCATGAAATCAGCTACTTTGTTGCCTTCTCTTCTTGTGTGATTGAAGGCGATGGCTTTGTTGTTAGATAATTCTTGCTCCAATGCTTCCAGTCTTGCTTCTAGCCTCCAGCTCGTGGCAATTTTCTTTGCATGTGAGCCATTCAGGAGGTGCTTAGCCATGTTGATCGGGATTTGGGAGTCTCCTTCTACCTCCAGGGGGCTGAAGTTGTTTTGTCGAGAAAGAATGAGTCCTTGCCAGAGACCTTCCAACTTAGCCGAGTTATTTGTGTCCCATCCAATATTTCCATAATAAATCTGTAGAGGCTTGCCTTCGTGGTCTCTGATTACTCCACCGTAGCCCGCTTTCCCAGGATTGCCTTTCGAGGCCTCATCAAAATTAAGTTTGAAGGAGTGCTCAGATGGGGCAGTCCAAGAGGTCTGGCCTGTTCTGCTGCTTTTTTGTTGTGTTGTATTGTAGGACTGCTTGGGAAATTGTAAGTTCCAGTTTTCCCATATGGTTTTCTCGTTGTCTTGAGTTGGAAGATCTTCCTTGTTCCATGATCTAAGCTTCAAGGTTTCTTCTAGATTCCCACAGACCTTTCGCCAGATAACCTCAATCAAAGAGTACTGATCTTTGAATATCCTTTTGTTTCGTTCTTTCCATACATTCCATAGAAGCAATCCAGGAAGTAAACGCCATAGGTGATTGAGAAGTTCACATTTGTATGGATGCATTGGCCAATGTCTTAATGTGTTTGTTATGTCATTTGGAAGCCTGCACCTTCTTTGACTCCTGAAACTTGCCTTTTCCCAGATTTGTTTGGCTAAGGGACAGTCATCCAGAAGGTGTCGGGTAGTTTCCTCTTGAGATTTGCAGTTTACACACATGGAGGGGCCATGATAGTTTCTTCTCCGGAGTTTCTCCCATGTTAGAATTTTTTTTGTGTCCAACCAGCCATAAAAAGAGAGAAACTTTTGGCCAAGAATCAAACCTCCAAATTTTGGACCATATTGGATCTGACGGGGTGGGTTCTGTGCTTACTGTTTTGTAGGCATCTGCAGTAGTGAATGCCCCTTTAGGCCTGTAGCCCCATCGCAAAATGTCTCTGTCCTCTGAGTATCTGATGCTTCTTCGTCTTAGCTCTTTTTCCAATTCAGCTGTGAAAGGATAGGCCTCATTCCTGGTAAGCTGGATACCTTGTTTCCACTGTCGGTATCCTTGCTCTTGTTCCTGTTCCCAATACTCCCATATTTTGTTCTGTTGTTGGGCCACGTCAGTGTAATTGGGAGGGATATGTAGGAGTCCATTTAGCTTTGGCATTTGGTTCCAGGCGTCCGCCCAGAATCTAGCAATTCAGCCACTTCGAACTTCCCAAAAACTGTGCTGCTGAATCAACTGAAAGTGCTGTCTAGCCACGTTCCATATCAACGAGCCCTGGATGTTGGGAATGTATCTTATGAGTTCCTCCTGTGAACTGTTGTTGGCATACTTAGCGGTCCAGATGATAGCCCAAGGTTTTCCCGGTGAGGAGAGCCATTGCCACCATATTTTAGCACTCATGATTGCATTGCTGTGATTAGGGTCTCTCAGTCCAATACCTCCTTTTTCCTTGGTTGTGCAGACAGTGGTCCATTTTACCAGAGCCCATTTACGATTGGTAGATGTATTTCCCCAAAGGAAACCCCTTTGTAAGTCTCTTAGTCGTTTCAGGACCCATTTGGGGGCAGCCAAGATTAAGAACAGATAAAGCGGCATTGCCTGTAGTACTGCTTTTATGAGCACCACTCGACTGGCAATGTTTAGGGATCTATATGTCTAGAGGTTGAGACGCATTTCAAGCTTTTCCAAGAGCCTTCGCCAGGCAGAGTGCTTAATTGCTGAGGCTGTAAGGGGGGCACCAAGATAGTTGGAATAAAGAGAAGCAATGGGGAAGCCCAGGATTCTGGCAACGGCAAGCTTGACCACTGGCTGGGTGTGAAAGAAGAAGATTTGCGATTTAGACTTGTTGATATTTGTGCCCAAGGCCTTAGAGAAATCATTGAGCAGGGATTTGAATCGGGAGGCTTCCTATACAGAGGGGTAGCCGAAGAGCATGTTGTCATCAACAAACTACTGGTGTGTTATTGCAGGGGAGTTGTGAATGGAAATACCTTTGAGCTGCTGAGAGATGTGGGAGTGCTTGATGAGGCGACCGAGACCTTCAGCCATCAGGATGAAGAGAAAGGGGGAGAGGGGATCGCCCTGCCTAATTCCCCGGGAGGGCCTGAAGGGTTGCGACGGGACGCCATTGACAAGAATGGAGAAAAAGGAGGAAGATAGGAGACTCATAATCCATCAGACCCACATATGGGAGAAGCCAAAAGCATTAAGCATTTTTTGTATATAGGTCCAGTTGAGTTTGTCAAAAGCCTTGGAAAGATCCAATTTAGAATCATACTTGGCTGCCGAGTTTGCTTGAGAGAGTGGATGATCTCGTGCGTGAGGATTATACCATCTAAAATCTGTCTGCCTTCAACATAACCCGACTGTTCAGGAGAGATAAGCATAGGGAGAAGAGGTTTCAGTCTGTTGGCTATTACTTTAGAAATCACTTTGTAAATGACATTGCATAGAGCAATTAGTATAAATTTATCAGGTGTAGTAGACTCCTCTTCTTTTGGGATTAATGCTAGGAAAGTAGAGTTGAGAGACAGTAGCAGCCAGTGAAGAGCTTTTGATTCCTCCACTACCTCCCAGACCTCGTTATTGATCATGTCCCAGAAAGTGTGAAAAAAAGTTGTGGTGAAGCCATCTGCGCCTGGAGCTTTGCCCTCTTTAAGTTGAGACATAGCTGTATCTACCTCCTGTGTTGAGATAGGTTTTAGGAGTAGTTCATTGTGCTCCTTAGTTATGAGTTTTGGCACATGTTGGATGATTCTGTCAATTGTTGGTCCCCTGTCCATGTTCTGCTCTTGGTGAACCTCCTTAAAGTGTGTTAGAAATTCCTTCTCAATTTCCTCATGCTGTTCGATTCTTGTTCCATCTTGCTTTTGGAGGAAGGGAATGTTGTTGTGCATTCTGCGTTTCACTGTTGTTCTGTGAAAGAACTTGGTATTCCGCTCTCCCTCTTTTAACCATCTAATTTGAGATTTCTGCTTCCATAGTATCTCTTCCTGCTTCCATCTTTCTTCGAGCTATGTGTGAATGCTTTGCTCTTCCGCCAGTGTGTCCGCTGTGTGACCTTCTGTGATTATTCTTTGGTGAAGGTTGGCCAAGTTTTTCATTAGGTTCTGTTTCTCTTTGAAGATGTTGCCAAAGATCTCCACATTCCAACGTTTTAAGTGATACTTGAGATTTTTTAATTTCTGTTGGAATTGATACATTTTGGATCCTTCTGGGGGTGTAAAGGCTTTCCATGTGGATTGGACGAAGTCCTTGAAATCCGGGTGGGTGAGACAGAATCCTTCAAAGCGAAAAGGTCGCCCTGTGACATTGCCTGGACGTTGCTACTGAAGGGAGATCGGCCAATGATCCGATCCTGAGTGGGGAAGGATTGCTGCCGTGATATCTCCTCCTATCCAGATTCAGTTGTCTGAGACCAGGAATCTGTCAAGTTTAGAAGCTATTTGGTGTTTTCCAGTTCTTCTGTTGCTCCAGGTATATTTACCATTGCATAATTGCAAGTCAATTAGAGAGGCATTGTTGATGAAGTCTTTGAAGCTATTAGTTTCCTGGTCCAATCTGTTTCTTCCGCCCAACTTTTCCTCTAGTTTGGTGATCATGTTGTAGTCTCCTCCTGTGATCCATAACGGGTGTATTCTATGGTTGTTCAAGGTTTCTATAGTGTGGAGTAGTTCAGCCTTTTTCCTTGCATCCTGTGGGAAATAGACATTGGAGAGGAGCCCGTGCATATTGGTACCCAGAAGATGAAAGTTGGCTTGTATGAAGTGGTGAGAAGCATGAAAGTCTGTGAGGGATAGCACTTTCGCATCCCAAGCTATGGCAAGCCCTCCCGAGGCTCCTGAGGCATCCACCGCTACTGTTTGACAACCTATCCAAGATTTAGAAAGGATTCTCTCTAAAGTGTCACTGTTACATTTAGTTTCTTGCAGGAAACAGTTTTTGGCTTTTCCATCTTTATCATGTTTTTTAGGATTCTGAGTTTTCCAGGGCCGTTTAGCCCCCTTAAATTCCATGAGATGAGCTTCATTATTCAACATTTGTGGATGGTTTGTAGTACTTTGTCAGCTTTGCATACCTGCCTGAATCTACCAGGATTTTCCCAACTTCTATAGTTCGTTGGAGCTCCGTTTTCCATCCTCTTTTTTTGAAATCTTTTGTTCTGAGCCCACCATCCCAATGGCTTCCTGGCTGTATGCCAAGTTGTCTTTGCTGGTATGCTTTTGAAATTACCACTTCCAGCTTACTTAGCTGGAGTTCTGTGATTATGTCATAGTCCCTTTTTTTACATGCCATTTCTAGTTGGAGGATGTCTAGTCCTTCCAGATCTATGCTTTCTGGTTCCTCATCCATTTGTTGCACCTGACTGCCTTCAGCTATGGAGGGATCCATGCTCTGGGATTGATTTGCTATGCTATCCACATCCATATCGTGTTTTTTGTCTTTTAGCTTTTTATGGGCGATGGTGGGTTCGACTTCAACGTCCTTCAGAGGTTGGGACTGAGGGGGAAGATCCGAGGGAGGAAGGTGGGGAGGAACATCGTTGAGAGGCTGAGAGATCTTATGGTTTGGATCTGGATCTTCAGAGGCTTGGGCTAATATCTCAAAGCTATTACTAGTTGAGGGGGTTCCAACAGAGTTGGGCATGGGCTTTTTCCCAGCCTGGGGCTTTTTATGTGAACGTTTCCGGCTTGGAGCTTTGGTGAAGCCATCTTGGGGGGGGGGGGTTGGGGGGATCTGCATTGCTATTCATGGCCTTTAACGGGCAGTCTCAAAACAAATGTCCATGGGTGTGACATTTCTAGCACCGGAAAGGTACATGTTCATAGTCTAAGGGCTGAATCCATTCATGATCATAGTGAGCGAGACTTACCAAATCCGGCAGGGCTTGGTCCAAGCGCATGAAGACACAGATTCGGGCGTATGAGGTGCATCGCTGAAGCTTTGTTTCTTCGACATCCTTTATGTATTCCCCCAGGCCGTTTCCCACGTCTTTGAGCAGGCTTTCCTCCCGATATTCCTCTGGGAGTGAGTACATTCGTATCCAAACCGGAGCCCAAGTCAGGTCTTCTTTATCCGGGTTGAATCTGGCTACCCAGTCTCTCAGATATATTCCTGTTGAGTTGAAGAAGTAAGGACCTTCATCCATGATTCTATACTTGTCTTCCAAGTAGAGGAAGATGGCTGTGAAGAACCCTTTTGGGCCCAGTCGCAGAGTCACATGTCCCTTGGGTTTCCATTTTGCCGCTATCCAGCCCCGTAGCGCTTTCTCTGTTGGCCAGAACCCAATGAACTTTCCTATAAGGGCATGATCCCTCATGTATTGGATACGTTCATCAATCTTCTGTCCTGGTAACTCTATTCTTGGCCTTTCAGCGGCAATGGGATTGCAGATATTGGAGGTTATTTTTGGTCTATCCTCTGCGCTGTCAGTCCTACCATGGTTGTCTTCTGTCTTATTTGATTGCTGATTCATCCCTGTTTTCTTGTTCTTCTGCACATTCTCTGCTCTGAGTGCTTCCTCATCTACAAATCCGAAGATGATGGTCGCGTCCTTCTCTGGCTGCATGTCAGTAGTTTTAGGGGGGAGAGGCTGCGCTCCCCCCTGTGGGGGTTCCATGTTCTTCGCTTCCGTGCCTCTGGCTGCCTTGTCGTATGCAGCAGGAGGTCAGGTCCTTGGTGGATGGTTCGAACAAGCCGCTCTGCGCCGTTTCAGTGATGACAAAAACCCTAGCAGTCGACCTTCAGAGCTCCCAGTCCATTTTTGTTAACTCCATATTAAAAGGTAGTGGGCTTGGCCCGGTTTAGACTAACTACTCGCATGACGAGCTACGACCTTGCTCGGGATCGAACACAAGACCGGTCCGTCATGACGAGGCCGACTTTACCACTACGCCGCCTCCACAACCTTTTAATATTATTATTACTAATATTAATATTATCAATATTAATATATTTATTTATTATTATATATTTATTTACCCTTATATAATATTTTTTTTTTGTAAATTTGTCTACTCCTATTATTATACAAAAAAGTTTACAACGAGGCAGGCCTCGAAGATTCTCTCCATACTGACTATGGATTGAGCAGTGGACTTACATTAGAGGGCAAAACTTCCCTGAGAATTGACTTGACCAAAAATAACCAGGAACTGACCGACAAACTTTTGGAAGCTGACTCGACCCATCTAAACCAAAAACTACCCAGAATGTATTACAAACAGAGGTAGAACCTTGCTGAGTACAAGCATGGACTAAATTGAAAACAGACTTAAACCTGAACATAGTTAAACAAAACAATAACCTTATCAAAACCACCAAGCGAAGAAGGCGGAGACCTGAAACCAACATGTGTACAGTGGTGTACAAGGGAGGCGACCTCCTGTTACGTTTGCTGGACCAAAAAGGAATCGAAGGCGAGCTCATACGTCCATGGAGGTAGAAGGTTGCTCCTCGACTATCCTTCACCCATACTGCTCTGAGGCACTGGAGTCTGACTGTAGAACTGCATCTTTGGCTGGCTCGCTTGGACCCGCAACCGCTCTGGGGTTCGCCGCAGGCAGAATTCCTTGGCATTGGACAGGAGAGGCTTGCCTGTGCTCTGAAGAGGCTCCGGGTTGAGCTGAATTCTCACACTTTTCAATCTTGACGGAAACAATAAAGGAGGAATTGGCCAGGGTACAGGGGATTCGAAAGCGGGTGGTGGGATGAGCGCTGTGCGCACAATCCGCAATACGAGCCCGCCCTCTACCTCTTCCCCTGCCTCTCCTGGTAGCTGGGGATTCTATTTCTTCTGAGGAAGGGTCCGTGGTATTGGAGGAGCGTTGTTGGACAACCCTTCCTCTTGAACCACCCCAAGAACCTCCCCTCCTGCTGATGAGACGGAGTCGCTCACGTGGCATGCTGAAGACCCAGGTGAGGTGACGCTGGAGCCAGGAAAGCACAGAGAGCGGAGGCACAATGAGCCAAGAAGGCGTAGAGAGCAGAGGCACAGTGAGCGGAGGCACAATGAGCCAAGAAGGCACAGCGAGCAGAGGCACGGTGAGCGAAGGCACAGTGAGCCACAGAGGAAAGGCGATAGATGCACAAAGGGGCGAGGAAATATAACTCAAGGAGCGACCATAACAGAAGGGAGAACAGATGTGGTTAAGCCTGTGATAAAGGCCGAGACCCCAAGACGCAGAGACAGAGACCCACTGAGCTGAAGGTCGGGATCTCGACTGAGACCGAGGCCGAGTCCGCAGAACAACCAAAGGCCAAGACACCAAATGCAGCAGAGGCCAAGAAATCAATTGAAACAACGTCGAATTGCTCGTCTAGGCCAGCGGAGGCGAGCTCTTATAATGGCGCATTGAGGCGCCTAAAGCCATCACCATAACCCAACATAGGATCTGAAACCAAATCGCCGGAGAAACGAGCCGCGGGAGCTCCATCGTGCTGCAGACGACGGACTACAGAGTGAAGTTAATGGCCGCATTCAATATAACCTTGCGGGGATGGCTTGCCGTCCTGTTAACCATACAAGTGGCGGGTCTGGGCTGCCACTTGCCCAGTGGGAACGCCGCCCTTGTACCACGCCTTAAATTATACACCCGCAGCCGGGGTTACCCTTATATAATATTAATATTATTAATAAATATTATTTATTTAAATATTTAGAATATAATGGTAAATATCCCTATTATATACCTATTATTTTTAATTCTAGAACTTAATTAAATTCCTATTTTATTTTATATTTATTATTTATCTATTTATTAATATTCTAAAGTCTTATTAATATATATTCCTTAATAATATATATTTACCCTAAAAATCATATTTAACCAATATATTATTAATAATATTAATATGTACCATTATATTAATATTAATATTAATGAGAATTATTTATCTAAATTTTTAGAATAAATGGTAAATATTATCATATCTAAAAATAATATATATTTATTTTTTATTTTTATTATTTATTATTTATTTTTAATCAAAACTTTTAATTAAAACTAAGAACTATTATTATTATTATTTTTATTTATCATATTAATATAATATTTATTAAATTATAATATTATATTAATATTTAATGGTAATATTAATATTATTAATATTAATATTACCATTATGATAAACTAATCCAACTATAAACTACTATCATATTGTTAATTATCATTAATATTACTCTTTGGCCTTATTACTTGCTCAGAATTTGAGTAATTTTTAGGACTAAAATTATGATCGCTGGGGCTATTATCTATAAGAGATCACGCTATAAATTTATCAAAAAGAAAATTTCATTTTCTAGGGAAGGGGGTCAACAGATATAATAATAATTAATCAAATAATTCGAATCGGATAAGGGAGGATAAAGGATAACACGAAACAAAAGAGAAGCAGGAATGAGGAGGCTAGGATGACACGGCTGGGATCCAGCAACTACTAATCTTCCATCCATCATCCCTATTAAGATTTTTAGGCCTTTTTTCGATTTCAAGGGCCTCTCTAAACTTTCGATGGTGAAACTGCACAACTCTTGCAATGACCTGAGCCACTTCAATACATACATGATGTTTAGTCTTCTCGACATGCTCTGTAAGGGCCGAGGACTTGGCCCTTCCCTGCCTTAAGTTCGTCGAATGCTCGTTAATCCTTTGATTAATAGAGCGACCAGTCTCACCAATGTATGGTGTCCCACAGGAACAGGGAATGACATAGACGCCCTTCATGTCTTTAGGGTCGATGGGATCCTTCACAAATCTAAGGGTGCCACGGATGGTATTAAGAGGTCTAAAGGTTGCGGGAACATTGTGCTTCTTTAGAATCCTGGCAATCTTGTTAGTGGTTCCTTGGATGTAAGGCAGGTGAACCCCCATGACAAGATCTTTAGGATCTTTTTGGATAGAAGGCTCCTTATGGGCCTTGAGGAAGGCTTTTTGACCCAGATGTATACTGTAACCATTTTTAACAAAGACATCTAGGAGATGAGCCTTCTCCTTTTCCAAGCTCTTTTCATCAAATATTCTCACAGCACGGGTAGCAAGCGTGCTAAGAACACCCAACTTCTAAGCTGGGAAATGATGGGAGGAAGCATGTAGATATTGATCAGTATGAGTTTTGTTTCGAAAAACCTGGTGAGAAAAGGAACCATCCTCATTCTTAGAGATGAGAACATCTAGGAACGGAAGACATCCATTGACTTCTCTTTCCATAGTGAATTTAATGGCGGAGGACTCGTTATTGAGATGACTGAAGAAAAGATCCAACTCATCAGGACCATGAGACTAAACGACACTTGTGTCATCTACAAATCTCTTCCATAGCTTCGGAAAGAGACAAGAGGAGGCCAAAGCTTTGGACTCAAAATCCTCCATAGAAAGATTAGCAACAATAGGGGACAAGGGGGAGCCCATGGCAACTCCGCAAGTTTGCTCATAGAACTCTCCTTTGAAGCTGAAAAAGGTGGAAGTAAGGCACAACTCAACCAACCGAGCAGTATTAGGGTCAGTAAGCTTGTTGATAACCTCCATGGCCTCATTGATGGGAATACAAGTGTATAGGGAGACCACGTCTAAACTTACCAGAATGTCCTCGGGTTCAAGCTTAATTCTCTTAAGATCATCAATAAATGAGGTAGAGTCTTTGACGAAAGACTTTGTGCAACCAACCAAGGGTCTCATCTTCAAGGTGAGGAATTTGGCAAGGATGTAAGTCGGACCACCTATGGTATTGACAATGGGTCTCAAGGGGACCCCTTCCTTGTGGACCTTTGGAAGACCATAGATCCTAGGTGTAATGGGGTTGCCCTCTATGAGTTTCTGGGACAGAGGAATAGTGGAATTACATGACTTGATCGCAAGAGAAACTACTCTAGAAACCCTTTTTAGAGGATTTTTAGAAAGTTTTTTATAGCTTCCACTGTTGCAAAGATGATCAAGCATCTTATTTCTGTAATCCTTTCTTTCAACGATGATGGTAGCTCCTCCTTTTTCCGCTTTCAAGACAATGAGATCGCGATTTTGGTTTAAGGTTTTCAGAGCCTCAAACTCAACCTTGCTGATATTACTCCGGGGAGGTTTTGATCTCCTCAGGGCCGTGGCACAATCTTGCCTAATTGTGTCTTTAGTCTTATCAGGAAGGTTCTTAATGCCAAATTCCACGTCGCATATGATGTCTTCGATGGGAATCTTTTTGGGAGCTAAGGAAAAATTAAGACCTTTTTCCTAAGAGACTGAAAACAAAAGGGGCAAAGGAAAAGCTGCATAGATTGATCACCATATTGTCCGGAGGGCAATGACAAGAATATCCTCCAAGGTTATAATTATTGTCACTATATTTATTAATGTTATTATTCTTATGGAAATACTTAACCTCATTCCTAACTGTTCCCTTATTATTATCATAATTATATTTATACCTATTCACTTTACTATTAATAAGATTATTATCTTCATCCCCACCCAGATTATATCATTGTTCTTAGGTACTATATTACCATAGTTACCATCCTTATTATAATATCCATTGTCATTCGCTTTATTATCAATGTAATTTATAGCATTATTAATACCATCGTATTCAAGGACCCTCTCATTAAAAATATTAATATAGTTAATATCTGCCATATTATTATTATAATCCAAAGAACTTTTATAATTCCTATTATTAGTCCCTGCTGGGACTATTAGCGTTCGATCCGCCATTGACTCCTTATTAATTTGGGTTGACCAGAGCATTTAATTGTTGTTTTTCGTTTTTACCCAAAGTTTTATTTTATAGCCTTGATGTTTATTGCTTTTTATCCAAAGTTTTATATTGGAGGTCTTATTGCCGGGTTGCTGAATTTCCAAATCCAAAAAACAAATTAACCAAAGTTTGGATGGCTTGATTCGCTTAAGACATTCGGAGTTGAACATTTTAAGCACAGGGTAGTTTGTCCTAAGTTTTTGGTACATGTTCTGAGTGTCCTGCATGCATGACAGATGTTTGCATAGAAGGATATGCCCCCACAGGTTGGGAGGAGGTTTTACTATTCAAGTCGCTTGCCAGTGTTTTCATTCTCTCATAATTTACTTCCTGTCTGAGTTGCGCGTGCTGTTACAGAGTGTCCAGTTATCAAACAGTGTTAATCTGGGGTTTTTCTAGGTTCCAGCTCTCCCGTTCCAGGTCATCTTACATGGTTTTCAATTTGGAACTGGAGTCTGTCTCATGGCGCCTATAGGTAAAGGGTTTTCTTTGTTCCTTCCCCTAAATGCTGAAATTAACTTCTTTCTCTCTGGTGCAAGGGTTCACACTAACCCCTTTTTTTTTACTTTGCTAGGTTTGTTTTCGTCGCCAGCCCCAGCACCACCTCCTTATCGCTACAGGTACAATATTCACATGATTTTAAGTAGTGGCTTGACAGAACTGGCAGTCCTGTGCATACTGCGTTTCTTTTTTTTGTTGCTGGTGTCTACTTTTATTTGCTTTATTTTTTTTACTGTGGGCGGGTACCCCAATATACCCTTGCTTTATGTTTCGTGCTGCTACTCTCAGGATTCCCTCTAGCTGTCATTCGTTGGGTTTTTCTTGTTGCCTTCTGCCAGGTGAGTTACATCTTCATCTTGTTGGAACCTGGATGCTGGGAATGCTATGAATGTGAATGCTTAAAGTTGCCTATTTGTAACTGTGCTAAATTTTCCCCTTCTTTTCTGGCATAACTATCCCAACTTTGTTTTCATTGCAATTTTGCATCTAGCTGGTGGTTTGTAGCCAACCGTTATGCTAAAAGCATTATAATTTTTGTTAACTTATTCCCTACTCTATAATTGACTAATTATACTGGATGGTCGCTTTTAAGGACATCTACAGGCCCTTCTTGGCGGTTATTTGTAGTTTATCAATGGTTTTGTACACCGTGTCTTTTTTTTCATTTTTCCAAACATAACTTTGCCATACTTATTCGCATTTTGTCACTGGGTTTCTGTCTTTGGATTCCAGTGACAGCGGTGGTTATTTTATCTTAACGACTTGGGTTCCAGTGACAGCGGTGCTTATGTTATCTTAACGACTTTAATATAAATTATCAGTAAGGTTTGGCTGGACTTATTTCCATGTTGTTATATATTTATACATATCCTGTTGCTTGTGACCATGTAGGAATATATTTCTTTTTGAATTTCTCTTAAGGAAAAGAGATTCTAATAGTGTTATCGAACCAGCTGGAATTCTCGGTACTGTGCAAGGCTAGAAATTTTCTGTGAATTTGTTTGAACTTATGAATGGATAGGTAATTGTTTTGTTATACTATACTATGGTTTCATATACCTGTTAGGTCTCTTTCCAAGGTCTATTCTAAAAGTGAAAGGGAAAATAGATGGAACTGTTGAATGTTCTTCGAATTCTTATAGTGAACCACTTATAGCCATGCTGATATTAGTTCCTCGAGTTCGTAGTCTCTTTCACCACTAATGCAAACTCGTGGTTCTTATAAGTGGGCCATGGATACCAAACTTCACACCCTTCACAACTTGAGAATTTACATATGGTTTACTATGCATGCATATTTTCACCACTTATGCCAACTCGTGGTCCTTATAAGTGGCCATGGGTACAAAATTCACACCCTTAACTTGAGAATTCACATATTCTTTACTATGCATGCATCTCTTCCAACTATTTTATTTGTGATTAGCTTTAAAATAAATAATTCCTTACCTATAAACTAGTGCAGAATTTGTAGAATTTGTTTCTTATTGTTGTTTAAAAACTGATATACAAAATCTTATAGATAGGTACCATTATGCTTTTTTTATGTGTATAATTCTTACTTTATTAAAAATGTTGTAAAAGATGTATATATCAATGCTATGTGTGGTAGATTTACTAGATTTACTTAATTTAGTTTTTTATTATTGAGCTCTTAGAATTTAATCTACAATAGTTATCAGCTGGAAATTCATACCATTTTGTCACATAAAAGAATACTATTCTACTATCTCTAATGATTTTCTGAAAGACAACTTATCTATTGTCATACCACCATATTCACAGATTTTCATAGTTAAAATATCTGTTTTCAAAGTGTTTTTCAGTTTTTTTTTACAAAACAACTGTGTATAGAAATGATGGTTTCAATTATACACAGTTTCTGAAGAAAAAATACAAGTTCACAACCACATAAATAGTGATACAACGTGCCAAGCTGAATAACGGTAGAACTGTTATTCACTAAAGATATATTATATTGTAACCCCAACGGATCTTTCTATAATATACACAGATTTGGCAGATGCAAAAGAGAACAATACAACTCTGGTTCATTAAACATATTTCATATTGTAATCTCAGCAGACCTTACCATAGTCTTTACAAATTTGGGAGATGCAAAAGAATTTTTTTGAAGATTTTGAAAGAAAAAATTATTATTTAAAAGTACATAGAAGATCTCTATTATGCAGTAATGAAGGAGATTCAGTGCAGTAATGAAGGAGATTCAGTGTCAGTAGCAATAGAGAAGATTCATTGTCAATAGTAATGGAAAAGATTAAGTGCCAATCACAATGAATAGACGTGAATCTCTATATAAATTTATAACTTACTATATTTAATTTTCACTATACTTAACTTTCACAGGAAATGAGGGTTTGGAAAAGCCCACTCTAACCCAAGAGAAATAAATATTGAGATAGTTCAAAAGCATGAAGATGATTTATACTGACATGGACACCATGGTTCTTCTTGAAATCTCTACTGGAGTCTGCATAGAACGAATCATCCCGCTCTCTGTTCAAGATTCTATCGCCATTCTCCACTTCAACAGTTGTCATATCTGCTTCCTTGGAGACCATATTCGCTCAGAATTATTGAACTGCAGAGGTTGATAAGAAGTTTGCCGGTGGCTGCAAATATAATGTTTATAGCTTCAAGACCATCACCCACCGCTGTGTCCAATTATTGGTTTACTGTCAATTAATAGCTAGGGTAGGTGAGTCCTATGGACATGTTGGGATCCTGATATTTACTAAAGTATCAATATTTAATGCAAATCGCGGGCTGGTTGAAGACTTTTAGCAGAAGTTCCAATTCTACCTTCCCGGTGATAGATAATTCACTCCATGACCGGGTTTCCTGGTATTTTATTAGGTTTAATTCATGAATTGAAATTCTTCTCTCAGGTTGCGCTCTCCAAATAGCAGAAGGTGTACTCTTCAATACCCAGTGCCAGATAACCGGACCCCTTGCCGTAGGTAAGATGAATGCACCCATTTTTTATTTACGGTTCACTATCATTGATTAGGGTTTTCACCTCATACCATTCCCTTGTCAGGTATGCTTCCACTGGGGTTCGGGAGTCTGGCAGAAGCTTCTCAACACTGATATCCTTGGCTTCACAGGTGGTTGCAGCCTTACGACAAGTTAAAGAATTATAGGAAGAGGGTTTACATTCTTATGTTATACCGAACTGAATATTTTGTAACTTAGCATTTTGCAACATTGAGTTTTGGACAGCTCATACCTAACTTGGTGGTTGGCTGCCCTAGACTTGGCATACATGAATCTGTAGTCTTCAAAATGTAATTCAGTTAGCTACCCTAGCCTTCGAAAGTGCTCCCATCTACTATGAACCTGCAAGCTTCAGATTGGACAGTGGAAATGAAAACTTGGCGATATATGTTGCTCAGCCACATGGTGTCTTTGGCATTTCTCTTTTCCAAAAAGGTAAACTCGTTCCAGACCAGAATGTCTGAATCCTTTACACAGGTAGCTCTAGGCCATGCTACTACCCTTTAACTTCTTCGTGTTAAGGGTTTACTCCGTTACGGTTTTGCGAAATTACTGTGCCTAAGTTAAGAGGTTGCTCATTTTACAGGTTTGTTTGTCTCCATGTTCGTCTTCCTACCCTAGAGATGGCCTCTAAACCACGGTTCTTTTGAAGGTATGGAGTATGTATTCGGTTGCATTTACAGGTTCATATCTCCATTATCTAGTTCTAATGTTGCGTGTTTTTCCTTGCCGAGCTATTTACTGGAAGGTTTCTTCTCCTTCCCCTACCTGGACTGGTTATAGGGTTCTGAAATTGGTGGACTTCAGTCAAGAGTGATTTCAGGGTAAAACGCATCGTCCAAGCCGTGAATTTTCACCTAAGGTTTAGTCTAGAAGAAAAACTTGCCATTTCTTGAAATCTTCAGTCGATTTGATAGCTCCGGTTGTAACCATTTAAGTTTGTTTCTTTATGTTATTAAATAATAATAACCTCTAGTTGTATTAAACTGTTACGGGCATTGGTTTATGTCCATACTTTCAAGATTTTAATATTTTAGTTTGTAAAGGTTATGGGTTTTTTTATCTGGAGCTATGCCAAGAATTCTTGCGGAACTACCCAAAGTTGTTAAGCTCTGTGAGGTCGACCTTTAGTGGCAAAACCCTCAATTTTATGGATCGAACTGTTGCTTTGCTTTATTGTATGACTTCGGATGACATCGTTAATTTGCGACTTCTGTATATAAACAATGTCAAGAGCTTTAAAGTTTAATTTCATGATTTTAGACTAACTGTTATTCAGAGGTTTTGCAATCTTATGCTTCTTTGACCTCACGGTTACCTAGTTATCTCGAACACAACGTTTAAATTTGCTCATTTCCATGTTAAATCAGTAGACTGTTCCTATTGTATCTCGAACACAACGTTTAAATTTGCTCATTTCCATGTTAAATCAGTAGACTGTTCCTATGCTTGTTTATTCTTTACAGATTTATTTTCTATATAAGATTTAAGCAATAATTGCTATAAGGTCTATTTTGCTTTTTGCGGTATATACTCGTGTATTTGGATTTCTATTCTTTTTCCCTGAAGGGACAAATGTCTAAGTTGCTTTCCTTTTTTATTACAAAATAAAATTATGGCCAAAACCTTATTATTACAAAATAAAATTCCGGCGAATACCCTAGTTACATGGTTATATGATTGTTTTTAGTTAGTTTAGTGAGATTATAAATCTTTTAGGAGTAGTAGAAATAATTTCTTCACGATATCAGAACAAATTGTTTTTTAATTTAGAATAATAAATATTTCCATTTTTTAAACTATTATCATTTATATAGTTTATTGTTTATTGTAGACATTCAATATTTTCTCTTTAAGGCTAATAATCTTAATTTGTCACAACTATCTAGTGCTAACCAGTAATTAGTTAATTAATTTATGCGTTAAAATAATTATACGTTGGTTTAATGGTTAAGGATGTAGTATATTTAAAACCGCAAAAAAATTTGAAGTCTCGATATAATATTGAATTGAACCCATCCTAGTCATATCACAAATTCTAGTTAATATCGATTCGTTAATTAATAAACTTGAATTACTTAATTATTTTATATTATATTTTTACAAATATACACTTTGCCTTTTCTTCTCATGCTATTTAAAAAATCATATATTAATAAACTTGAAATTAACTAAATTCTTTATATATTATATTTTTACAAATATACACTTTGTCTTTTCTTCTCATGCTATTTAAAAAATCATATATTAAAAACCTGTAAAACTTATAATACTTTTATTAACATAAAATGTTTACATAAACAATACTCTAATCTAAACATTTCAATTACTACATAAAACTTTTCCAACTTTGCTGCTGCAGGCTGAAATGGAAGCCCAAAAGCAAAAATCTTCGAAATGGAGTAGTCGTTGAAGATATTACCTCAATTTGTGAAATCTGCTAATTTCTTGATATTTTCAAATGCGCTCTAAGGGATTGCTTTAGGGTGTTGTTAAGAGATGGGGGAATTCATTCATTCTGTTGATCAAACTTGGCCACTCAATTCAACCTGGATCGCTGGATTAATGCTATGGGAGAACTGAACCAACTCTCGCTGGGTCAGATGCACAAAATGCTTTCGCATCGAACTCGCGGCACACGTCCGCCTCATGCGATGTCTCACCAGCATGAAGGTCACGTGTTGCTTACTGTTTGTTGTGGCAAACCCCGGCAGGGACTACCGCAACGGCAGTGGCTCCCTTGTTATTATAGATATTGTCATTTGTATTATTATTATAGCCATCTCTACCCAGATTAGTATCATTACTCTTAGGTACTATATTACTATAGTAACCATCCTTAATATTATTGTCATTCACTTTCCTATCGATGTAATTTATGGAATTATTAACATTAACGCAGTCAAGGACCCTATCCTTAATATTATTAATATCGTTAATATCTGTCATATTATGATCTAAAGAACTTTTATAATTCTTACAATTATTATGAATACCGTCATTTGTATTATTATAGAAGCTGCTAAAATCGGAACATTCACCTGTGTAAGAAACAGATGGGTTAATAAACTTACCTATTCCGCTCATGCCAGAGTTTAAACGCGGAGACGAACCTGAACCATCGCCGCTAATAAACGCAAGGACCTCACCACCAACGAAAGGACCTGAGTAATAATAATATTAACATTAATAAATAATATAAATTTATGATAAATTTATAGCGTCATCTCTTTATAGATTAATAGCCCCGCGTATTATAATTTTAGTCTTTAAAAATTTACTCAAGATTTTGACGTGAGTTAATAAGCCAAGAGTAATATGATGATAATTAACAATTAATGAATAGGAGTTTATAGTTGGATTAGTTTATCATAATGGTAATTATTAATATTAATAATATTAATATTAATTAAATAAATTATATAAATAATCATAATAATAGTTCTAGTTAATTAAGTTTCTAGATTAAAAAAATAATTAGATTTAATGATAAATATTGACCAAATTTTATTACTAAAAAATTTAGCGAATAAATAATTCTATTAATATTAATATTAATTATAATGGTACATATTATATTAATAATATATTGGTTAAATATGATTTTTAGGGTAAATATATATTATTAAGGAATATATATTAATAAGACTTTAGAATATTAATAAATAGATAAATAATAAATATAAAATAAAATAGGAATTTAATTAAGTTCTAGAATTAAAAATAATAGGTATATAATAGGGATATTTACCATTATATTCTAAATATTTAAATAAATAATATTTATTAATAATATTAATATTATATAAGGGTAAATAAAATACTAATATTGATAATATAATATAGTAATAATAATATTAACATTAATAAAATAATATAAATGATATTATATATAATTATACTAATAATAAATAAATAATTAAATAAATTTAGGTCCCTCCCCCTGGGGCCTGGTCAAACCTAGCCGTTAGAGGTCTTGTTAACCATTACTCAATCAATTTAGCTGTTGGAATGGTCTGTTGTCCCTATTTAACTCATCGCTTAGATTGGATCTTCAACTTGTCCTGACGATGAACCATACTGGTTGGTTCGAAACGCGTCGACAAATGATTTCTTATGTGATTTTGCCAAAATTATTCTCATAAACAAGATTATGGATCACAAAAGTCTGAATTCCTTAATAAGAGAAAAATGTTGACCTACTTAACAACCACAAAGAAGGATGAACCCTCCTTTGAGGAACATTGTCAATGAAGAACTGTAGAAGCTATTGGATGTTGGGTTTATTTATCTAATCTCAGATACTTAGTGGATATCCCCATTAATCATTTTTCCAAAGAAAAATGGCAAGTGGAAAATATGTGTTGATTACAGGGAATTGAATAAAATAACTCAAAAAGACCACTTCCCATCACCTTTTATTAACCAAGTCCTCGAAACATTAGTTAGGAAGAGGTTCTTCTCCTTTCTAGACAGATTTAGTGGATATAACTAGATCCATATAACTCGTGATGATTAGGATAAAACTAATTTTACTTACCCATGGGGAACTTTTGCATATCAAGTCCTTCCATTTGGTCTCTATTGAATACAGGTTGATCTTGCCAAGGTTGAGGTAATCTTAAATTTTCATACACCAGAGACACCAACGGTGGTACATAGCTTTATTGGTTATGCTTGCTATTATCGATGCCTTATAGATTTTTTTTGCTAAATTAGCATTTCCACTTTTCCAATTATTGCCTAGAGATGCATAATTTGTGTGGACTGATGCATGTGAAGCAGCTTTTTCAGAAATCAAGAAACTAGTTTGTAAAGTGATGAGCCCGGAATTGGGTAACATATTGGGCTCATTTTGCCTAATTGTGCTTGTTCAATCCTTGTTCAATCCTCCATTTTTCATAGATTATGCATTTTTTTTAGTATGTTTATGTCATTTGAATGAATAAGGGTGGTCACTCTACCAAGAAGGCTAATACATGGTTATTTCAGGATTTTTGGACAAATGTTGGAGCAAAACCGAGCAATCATGGGCTAGGTGATAGCCAAGCTTAAGGTGAGGATTCGTAGGGGGGTTGTCTGTGACATTAAATGGCCCTTCCTTAGGATCTCCATCCTCAACTCCGAGCTCACAGGCCACCAAAACAGATCATAAGGCAGCCAAGCAGATTTGGGAAGAGGGACTGTCTACTAGCAGTTGGGACAGCCGAGTCCCTTGAATTTAGGAGGCCTGCTAGGCCCCTGGTGATGTATAAATAAGAAGGCCCCAACCTTCGTAGTTTACTTTTGAAACTATTGCATTTTTTGCACTATAGTGCTGTCACTTTCAGCTCATTTTCTTGTCGCCATTGTCGCATAACTTTCGGTTGATGACTATTTTTTTATAATGACAAGCAGTCCTATTTTGTATCAGCTCTGAGTTCTTTATAGGAGTCGTAGCTCTTAGGGTTGGGCCCAACTTGAGAGCCAAGGCCTCCTTTATGTATTGTTATTTCTCCTTTATGCATCATTATTTCTCCTTTATGCATTTGCAAAATTATTTCTGTTAGACAGATTAAATTGTGCTAATTAACTAGGTCATTGTTGATGGTTAGAAAGGCTTCTGATGTTTAGATTAAGTTGGTAGGACATCAACGGGGAAAAAGCTTCAGGAAAAGGCCAACGAGCACCTTTGGTTTCACCTCTCCCTCATAGGATTAGGGGCTGGGATCAAAGTAACCTTGTTGTCCCATACAAAAACACTATTTTTGCTTTGCCATGCAATCACTAGTGTACGATTTTCGTTTGCAGAAGTTGGTTACATGTTCAGATCTTTGAATGCTTCGTTGCATAGTTAATATACATGGTTTCCTTGTAAACAAAGCTTCTGTTCATTCACTTTACTGTTAGCTAGATCAGATTAGGTTGGTATAACTAGGTCTTTGATTACTTGCAAGTCTTTATTGGTTCAGTTGGAAATATACATTGTAGAGCACCTCTACCACTTCTTCATCCACCCAAACTTCATCAGGCCCATCTATTCCATCCCCTAACTTGGTTTCTTGCCTCACATTTGTCATTTTTCCCACATAACCCTATCTTTTTGTGCAACCATTGTTTCAACCTTCTTTGAACAAATTCAGCCATCTAGACCTTCTCCCAACTCCATCCACTAGTCCCTAGACCACTTCAAACCCCTATCCTACCTCCATACCCACTCCTTCATCTTTCCTCACTCATCCATCCTCCAAAATCCCATTTCTGAACATCCTGTAGAAATTTCTGAACATCTTGTAGAAATTCCTGAACAACCTGTAGAACCCCTACAGACTTCATGTAGAAGCTCACAAATGAGGTTTCTTGAGAGCCAAACTCTGTGAAACTCTCTGGAAGAGTGTTAGGAACCCCTTAGACCCTCTCTGAACCTTCCCAGCCTCTTCCAAGGATTTCTGCTCGCCGGTCCACCTCTGCACAGTCAAGAACAGTGAAAGCCTATGCATGATAATTCTGACAACTTATTCAAAAATACAAAAAGATGTTTTCTTCAGATAGAGGTAGTCTAGACACATGTATTTTACCTTCCTAGAAGTAATGGCATCTCTTTTAGTAGCTTGCATTCTCTTCTTTGCATCAATGGGACTAGATGGTAAAATTAGGGTTTGCTAGGGTTTGCGCTTTCTTTCAGCTTTTCAGTTTCTTTCGCAAGCAGATTAGCTTCCTTCAAGTTAGCTTCCATCCATCAGTTAACAACCTTCTTCTCAAAGCTCATAGAAGTTGGCTCGAGCCCCTAGTGGACTTGTGCCAGCTGACCAAGTGACAACTACGACAAGAGCTAGTACTTGTGCATACAGCACCGTCGCTTCCAAGTTTGTTATGAACTACCGGGTTGATAAAAGTAAAGAAGGGAGTCCTAGGAGTTGTAGCATTATTGCTGCAATACTGGAGCCCACCATAAAGCTTCGATATTATGAGTTCCTAACTAGAAGCTCCCATTTCATATCTCCATATATGCCTCTCATACAACAATGGGGGTAGTATTGGGACAACAGGAGGAAAAGAAACCATACACGACTTACTATGTTAGCGAGAGTTTAACTCGTGATGAACTCAATTATATGGTAATAGAAAGAGAATTTTTTTGTCATATATGTTATTAACAAATTTCAACATTATATTATAGGGTACCCCACCTTTTTTCACAAAAACCATTCATTCATGAGGTATCTAATGATCAAACAGGTAACTCGTGATCAAATTACAAGACAATTGCTATTGGTACAAGAATTTGATGTTACTATTGTAGATAAACTAGTAAAAGATAATGTGGTAGCATATTTCCTATCTAGGGTGGATACTAAATTGATGAAGATACAACTATAGAGTATATTTTTCCTGATGTGAATCTCTTTGCAATTTCTACTCACATTCCTTGGTATGCAGATATTGCTAACTATCTTCTTACGAAAAAAGTGCCTCATCATTTGTCGTACAGGGAATAATGAAACATTATCCAAAAAAGTGCTCATTATACATGGATAAAGCAATATCTCTTCTACACTGGACTGGATCAGCAGATTTGACATTGTTTAGGGGAGGATGAGATTTATGATATTCTAAAAGTTTCCCATGATGGTCCTTGCAGATGACATTTTGCAAATCAGTGAACTAGTCATAAGGTGTTGTAGATGGGATGTTATTAGGATTCTATTTTCCATGATGCCAGGAAATATGTTAATGGATGTGATAACTATCAATGGAAGGGTTAACTTGGTCAGTTAGATGAAATGCCACTACAGCCTCAATTAGTCTTGAAGCATTTTGAAAAGTGGGCTATTAATTTTTTCAAGCCATTTAACCCTCCTTCCCATCAGAAAGTCGACATTATTATCTGAACATATTATGTGAAAAAGTGGGTGGAATCCAAATATGTTGAAAAAGCCATAGAAAATGTTGTCTCAGACTTTTTATTCGAAGAAATTTTCACTCGGTACAGAGATCCTGGAGAGATACTCTCAGATGGAGGGGCATGGTTCACATCACATTTAATAACATTGCTTATGGAAAAATATGGTATCAAACATAGGGTGACATCTCCATATCATCCTTCAGTGAATGGTCAAGTCGAGAGCAAAAAGAAGGTACTTGAAAATATTCTCATAGAGATTGTAGCTAACCATCTCCAAAACTGAGTTGAAAAAATTCTAGAAGCACTTCGGGCATATAGAACGACATGGTTGAATACAACGAGATTTTCACCATATGAGCTTATGTATGGAAAATCCCTTCTTTTCATCATGGAATCCAAAATTAAGACACTTTGTACAACTCTTGAACTAGGTTTGGATATTACTACAATCTAGAAACACCAACTAGAACAACTAAATGAGTGAGATGAAACTTGCTTGATAGTTGCACAAAATACTGCTGCAATTCAACAACATCGAACCAAGTGGCACGACAAATTCATCAAGAAAAATGTCTTTAAAAAAGGTGATTGGTCATTACTCTATGACTCCTTATTCAAGGACTCCCAGGGTAAGCTCTACTCTAGGTGGATGGCACGATACGAAGTTAATACAATATTTGACAATGGGACTGTTAGACTTACAACACTAGATGAGGCACACACTCCTTTATTTTATAAATGGACATCGCCTCAGATTATATCATAGCCCAACCTCCAGGGACTCCTTTGTTAAGATTATTTATGATAACTCTGGTTTTGAAATAATTAGTGCAGAGAACACTTCCTATACACCACACATTGAATATATATATAACAATAATAATAAAATAGAAACATTGTTGCTAGTCCATCAGTAACTCCCATTTTCTTGCAGGTGTTGTTACTTCACCGATGTTGATGCTCCACTGGTTTTGTTACTCCTCTGATGTTGATACTCCACTGGTGTTGTTACTTCACTGATGTTGATACTCCACTGTTGTTGTTTTCTCACCGATGTTGATACTTCACTGATGTTGTTACTCCACTAATGTTGATACTCCACTATTGTTGTTTCTTCACTGATGTTGATATTTTACTGATGTTGTTACTTCACTGATGTTGATACTCCACTGCTGTTGTTATTCCACTGGTGTTGTTACTCCACCAATGTTCATACTCCACTTTGATGTTACTCCACTGTTGTTGATACTCCTCTTGTGTTGTTACTATGCTGATGTTGATACTCCACTGGTGTTGTTACTTTGTCGATGGTGATTCTCCACTAGTGTTGTTACTTCACCGATGTTGGCACTTCACTAAGGTAGGTTAGCAGGTATGCCCCTGAACGACTTCATGGATTTTATTGGTATTACATTTATGAAATGACCTATCATGATTAAGGATAGTTATACCTCAGTCAGGGGGAGATCTTGTATTTAATAATAATGATGTCATTTCATCATTATTATTAAACCTCGCTTTAATCTCTCACCATTACCAGATTCCCTTGCTTTACTCTCTCATCATTACCATGATCACTTTCTTTAATAGCTAATCAGTAACATGATCTATTTATATCCCCATCGTACCCTTCACGTATATCCATGCACATAGGAAATGGTGTTTTGTATGAATATGCATGACTGCATTAATTTCCGATATTTTCCAATGAGTTGGAGTAATTACCATAACTATAACACTTTCACCATCAATCCTTCTATAACCTCTTCCCAGATTTACATTCGTCCCAATTACTGCAAACTTTACAAGATAACAACCCCCTCAACGACTTGCTACTACTCCAATTGCTGCTATAGAACAACAAATAGAATGGATGGCCAAGCCATTAAACATGGGCTAGAAAACACAGTGCAAGTTCAGTGTCAAGCAGATATATGGAAGATTTTTGAAGACACAAGATGGCATATCTATTTCAAAAGGTTACATGGATTTGACGAAGGGATAACAATTGTGTTCATGCTGAATTTGTAAGGGAATCATTCCAGAGTCCACAGATTGGAAATTCAAGTGATAGAAGAAGTTATTTCGACTATTAAGGGATTGCCGCAAGGAGGACATAAGTTGGAGCTATTTCTGCAGGTAGGAGAAAATGTAGTAGAAAAGTGGAAAGGATGTGATAAAAAATCATTGCCATAGCCATGGCCCAAGGTTTCATACTTCGTGATGCAGTAAATTACATGTGTGTTCGCCCCTCTACCCTTTTTATGTATCATTTTAAGATTTTGGCATGTCTCCGGTTTCGTCAAGTTCATCCTTTAGATATTCCATTGTTTCCTCAAACAAATCTTCAATTAATTACATGGTAAACACATCGGTCGCACCAAGCATTAGTAGTCCTCACAAATGATGGACTCATCAGATTGTTAGTGATGTATGCTGTGTCACAAACTCCTATGACTTGGCAACAATTGGTTTAACTAGCATAAGAATAGTTTGCAACTACGATTCCAGTAAGGGTTGAAGAAGAATTGTTGGAAGAAGAGGAAGTCACTATTGGCATTGCACCACAAGAACCAACATCAACTATTGAACCTATGGAGGAAGTAACAAAATAATCACCGAAAGGAGTTGAGAAAGAAAGGGAAGAAGAGAAAATAAACCAGTTAAATGATGTGGGGAATAGGGGTGAAGTTGATTAAATTTAGGAAGAAGGCCTTAGTGGGATGTGAATTGAATATGTTACTTCTCCTTCTCCACTCCCTACTTCCCTGTTGAGGGGGGCAAGGAAATTTTCTTCTCCTACCCAAGCAATAAAAGAAAAAAAATTCCTCTGGAATTGAGATTTGTTGTGATGGGTTGTCTTATATTGTTCCCACAACTAGCCCACATAGTTAATCGAGGGGTTAAAGGGGGGGAGAAGTCCCCTCTTTGTTGTGCCAATTGTGTAGCGGGGGGGTCATAGGGGGTTTGAGGCATACCTGTAACCCCACTTTATGGGGTTTGGGGCAGTGTCCTGGAAATGTTAAGATGGTCGGACCCACCTATGGTTTTGTGCATGATTTTCGCACATGTTTTTTTGGACGCAATGGTTTTCGGTCCCTTGTATTGAATGCTTCAGCATGTATAAATATGTATTATAACATTGAAAGGAACATAATGAAAAATAAAGCTAGTAGTCTCGGTTTGGGGATCCAGGGGAAATCTCTATGTATATGTGTTTTATGTGTTATGCTCTCGCATTGTTTATTTTCTTTGTTTTAGAATTTGTATGCAGGTAATTGTTGTACAGGGTTTATACCTACATTTGGTATCAGAGTTTTTTTGGCTTCAAGGGGACGCCTTTGTTGCTAAGGGTTTTTGCTCCGGCCTGTGGTAGACCCTGTTCAATGGGAGATCTATGAGATCAATTCTGGTGGTGAAAGAATATGGCGAGCAATGGAATGATAGAGATCGAGAAATTTAATAGTCAGAGTTTTGAGTTGTCGAAACTCAAGATGGAGGATATGTTGGTGGATAAAGATCAGTGGATCGTGGTAGATCTAGGTACTAAAACAACGGGAGTGTCCGATGAAGAATGGAAGAAGTTGGATTCAAAGGCAAAGAGCACAATATGATTATGTGTCTTAGATTCAGTATTGGTGAATGTATCAGGGGAAGCTACAATGAAGGATTTGTGGGATAAGTTAGGGACTTTGTACCAATATAAGTCTCTGGTGAATAAACTATTCCTACGGAAAAAGATGTATAACATAAGATGAAATATGGAGACTCGGTGACAGAGCATCTGAATGCATTTAATATTGTGGTAAGTCAATTAGCATCTGTTGATATTAAAATTTTAGATGAAGATAAGTGCATCAGTTTGTAGTGTTCTCTACCAGATTCATCGGATAGTCTGATTATTGCAATAGGTAGCAATGCAACTGCCTTGCAGTTTGATGAAATAGTCTCACCCTTGTTGATGGAGGAGATGAGAAGGAAAAATATGGAGAGCCATAATGGTGATGCCTTATCTGTATGAGGACAATCCCATAACAGAAAAAAAAATAAGTCATCGAGTGGGAGATCTAAATCTCTAGGAAAACCTGTAAAGGTGGTGTGCTGGAATGCAGAAAAGAAGGGCACTACAAAAGGGACTATAAATCTAAAGTTCTTGATAAAGGAAAGGGATCTGATGATGCTCCTTCTACAGAGGCAAAAACCACCTTATATGAAGGTGGGGATGTGTACTTGGCTTCTTCAACTACACATGTAGATCACGAGGCATGGTTGATTGACTCAGGTGCATGCTTTCACTTCACTCCCCATAGAGAGTGGTTCTGCGAGTATGAGAAATACAATGGTGGTGATGTCTTCCTAGGGGATGATAGGAAGGCTAGAATTGTTGGTCATGGAAAAGTAAAATTGAAGTTGCAAGGTGGAAGGGTTAGAATGCTTTCGGGTGTTCTGCATATTCCTGCATAGGCCAGAAATCTGATTTCTATAAGCAAGTTGGATGATGTATGTGTAAAAACAATGTTCGAGAAGGATACCTTCAAGATTGTTCGGGGAGCACTAGTATTGATGCGGGGATTTCGGATTGCTACTCTGTACAAGCTACAAGGTAGCACTGGTGTTGATGGGTGCAACTATTCTGTGGTTCCTGAAAGTGGAGCAAAAAATCTAGTGGGCTCTGGAGAGAAGACCATGTTATGGCATCAAAGGCTTGGACATATTGGAGAGAAACGCCTTCAAATACTTCATGGCAAAGGTATGGTAGAAGGTATGAGTAATAGCCCTCTAGATTTTGATTTCTGTGAAAATTGTGTATATGGGAAGCAGAATCCGGTGAGTTTCCACTCTGGTGGTAAGAGGGCGAAATAGATATTAGAACTTGTGCACAGTGATGTGTTTGGACCTGTGAAGTTTCCATCACTGGGTAAGTCTATGTACTATGTATCATTTATATATGACTTCTCAAGGAAAACATGGATATATTTCCTTAAGAAGAAATCTGAAGCCTTTGATAGGTTTAAAGAATTTAAGGCTCTTGTGGAAAATCAGACAAAGAAGAAGATAAAGGTGCTAAGGATAGATAATGGTGGAGAGTTTTGCAACAAGGAATTTGAATAATTTTATAAGAAGTGTGGTATAGCATGATAGAAGACTACTCCATATACACCTCAGCAAAATGGAGTTGCAGAAAAAATGAATAAGACATTGATGGAAATGGCAAGAAGCATGCTCAGTGGTGCTAGGTTAGGACAAGAATTCTAGGTAGAGGCGGTGGATACTGCATGTTACCTGGTCAACAGGTCACCTTCATCAACGTTGGAGGATAAGACTCCACAAGAGGTATGGACTGGTATGAAACCCTCTCTTTCACATCTGAGGGTATTTGGATGTGATGCATATGTACATGTTCCAAAGGAGAAACAAACCAAGTTGGATAGTAAATTTGAAAAGTGCATCTTTATTGGGTATAAGGATGGTTTAAATGGGTATAAGCTTTGGAACCGAGTCACATGGAAGGTTTTGTACAACCGAGATGTGGTGTTCAGAGAGGTAAAACATGTTATTAAACATGAATTCCAACCAAAGGAACCCGAGAAGATAGAGTTTGAGGTTAAGGAGGAAGAAACAAACTCTACAACAGAGGAGTAATCAGAAGATGATGAGCCACAAACTCCAAGTGTGAGAAGATTAGTTCGAGAAGGAAGGTAGCTAGAAAGGTATAGTCCATCTACTTTCTGTTCAAATTTTTCTTTATCTATTACTGACGATGATCCAAAAACTGTGAAGGAAGTAGTAGATTCAAAGGATGGCAACACTGAAAGGAGGCCATGGTTGATGAAATGGCATATTTGCACAAAAATGAGGCTTGGGATCTGGTGGAGTTGTCGACTGGAAGGAAACCCATTGGCAACAAATGGGTGTTCAAGAAAAAGACAAATGCAGAAGGAAAGGTGTAGAAATTCAAAGCTTCGTTGGTAGCAAAAGGTTATTCCCAGTTGCCAGGAATTGATTTTGGTGATATTTTTTCCCCTGTTTCCAACGTAACTTGTATTAGATTACTTTTATCAGTTGCTGCTACTTTTGATTTTGAGGTAGAATAGATGGATGTGAAGACAACATTTCTTCATGAGGATCTGGAAGAGGAAATATACATGAAGCAACCTGAAGGCTTTGCGGTGAAGGGTAAGAAAGAATTGGTATGCAAGTTAAAGAAGTATCTATATGGGTTAAAACAATCACCAAGGATGTGGTATCAAAAATTTGATACATTTATATGAGGACTTCGCTTCACCAGAAGCAAAGCATATCACTGTGTGTATTTAAAATTAATTGGTGTCCATGTTATTTATCTGGTCTTGTATGTGGATGATATGTTGTTGCTTGGAAATGACAAAGAAATTATCCAAGATTTGAAGACCCAATTGTCCTCCAAATTCGACATGAAAGATCTCGGTGCTGCAAACTATATTTTGGGCATGGAAATTAAAAGAGATCGGGCAAAGAGGAAGCTCTAGTTAAACCGGAGGAAGTATGTCGAGACAATATTGCAGAGGTTTAATATGCAGGATAGTAAACCGGTGAAGGTTCTTATTCTTGTAGGTGTGAGGTTATCTACTGAACAGTGTCCCAAGACACAAGAAGAGGAGGAGGACATGTCTCATATTCCATATACAAGTGTAGTCGGTAGCCTAATGTGTGCAATGGTCTGTTAGAACAGACATTGCACATGCAATGGGAGTATTGAGTAGCTTTATGTAAAAACCAGGGAAGGAGCACTCAACAGCAGTGAAGCGAGTTTTTGGGTATTTGTGTGGCACTAGTGATTATGGTTTGTGCTACTAAGGAAGACCAGGATTGGAAAGAGTGTTGGATATTCATGGCTTTGTTGATGCAGACTAGGTTGGAGATCTAGATTAGAGAAGATCTACAAGTGGGTATGTGTTTAACCTATTTGGAGGTGCAGTCAGTTGGATGAGTAAGAAACAATTTGTAGTGGCACTATCAACTACAGAGGTTGAATACATGACAACGACTCATTCAAGCAAGGAAGCAGTTTGGTTGTAGAGATTGTGTTCAAGTATGGGGTTAATACAGGGAGCTATAAGGATAGACTGTGACATCCAAAGTGAATTTTTCTTGGCAAAGAACCCTGCATATCATTTAAATACAAAACACATTGATGTTCAGTATCACTTTGTGAGGGATATGATAGAAGGCAAAAAGGCATTTCTAGTAAAGGTGGACACTTTGAAGAATAATGTAGATGCATTGACAAAATTTGTGAGCTCTGAGAAGTTCTCTTGGTGTACAGAGACAATGGGCGTTTCAGGGCTATAAAAATGACTAAGCTCTCTTGTGGCCCCTTGTGGAAAGAAAACAACAAGTGGGAGAATGTTGGGTTGTGTTATATTCTTTCCACGACTAGCCCACATAGTTAATCGGGGTTACAGGGGGGTGAAGCCCCCTTTTTTTTGTTCCGATTGTGTAGCACGGGGTGGGTGTGGTCACAGGGGGTTTGAGGCATACCCATAACCCCATTTTATGGGGTCTGGGGCAGTGCCCCAGAAAATTTTGGTTTTCGACCCTATGTTAGGATGGGTGGACCCACCTATGGTTTTGTACATGATTTTCGCACATTTTTTTTCAGACGCGATGGTTTTCAGTCCATGGTATTGGATGCTTCGGAATGTATAAATATGTATTATAACATTGAAAGGAGCATAATGAAAAATCAAGCTAGTAGTCCTAGTTTTGGGATCCAAGGGAAAATCTCTGTGTATATGTGTTTTATGTGTTATGCTCTCACATTTTTTATTTTCTGTGTTTTAGAATTCATATGCAGGTAATTTCTATACGGGGTTTAAACCTACATGTTGGAGTAATTATAGAGGAAGGGGCCATTTTTGACACTGTACCACAAGAACGAGTGTCAATGGTCAAACAAATAGAAGAGGGAGCCACTAGTGTCAATGTCCCATAAGAACCAGTGTCAAATTCTGAGAAAACAAAAAGGAATACTACAAGTGACTCTGCTCCACAAGAACCAATGTCAACCAGTGAACAGATAGAAGAGAGGGTTACTATTGATACAGTTCTACAAGAGTTAGTGTCAAATACTGAGTAAATGGAATGAGACATGATCGTTGATTCAGAACCGCAAGGATTAATATCAATTCATGAGAAAGTAGGAGAAGAAACTCAGGCCTTAGAAAAATTGCAAGAAGGAGACGTTAATGGTACCACCCTTCAGGAACTAGTACTAGCTCCTGAGTCATTAGAAAGAAATTTGGTGATACCAGAACTTGCAGTAGGGGACGCTGAGGTATCCCAATGGATACTGGTAGTTGAACAAGTGAAGGAAGTGATAGTCAAGCAGGAACACACCGATAAATTTGTTGATGTTAATCAACCAAACCCAACATCAAACATAAGATAAGCAAAGGAGGTCGTTATAAAACAAGAATATATTGAGCAGTGGATGAAAAAGAAAGACCCCATCCAAAACCCATATCGATTATTGTGTGGATAAAACATTCAATTAAAAATTGAAATTATTAAATTGAGAAAACAGGTGATACGGTCACGTAGAAGAGAAATAAAGTGAAAAAGGAATGTTGATCAAGCTATTGTAAGACCCAAAACTGATAGAAAAGCTTCGACAATAGTGCAGAAAGAAGATAAGAAGATGTCCTCAACATCCATGCAGACCAGATAGCTTCTCCATTTTGTAGAGACTCGGGAATTCCTGTTCACAATGGAAATTAAGAAATGGAAGGTTATTGCTTCTAGCCTTCAGCATGGGTCTATTCATGTAGAAGCTCACTAGAGAGGAGTGAATAAAATCTGGGAGCAAGAAGCGAGAGTGGTGGTTGATCATATCACTCAAGTGGAGAAGGCCAAGTAGATGCAGGAAAATATACAAAAGAAGATTGAGGAGTTGCAAGGGTATATCCACTTATTATAAGCAGACTAAGATGAGACATTTGCCTTGACGCAACATATCATGGCTTGTATACCTCCTGCTCATTGCTATGCCTTGTTCCTCCACAAACAATATCTCTTCTTCTCCTTGGAGAGTACCCATCAAGAAATAAGCTGATGCAGGAGCATCAAGACCTCTTCATCTGTAAATATGAAATAAAAAGGGGGGTGTGATTATTTTAAATATTTTGTTATTTTTAATAAAATAGGGAGTTTTTTTAGGCATAAAAGCAATAGATGTGGATAAGGAAGGCTTTTCTATTTTAGAACAGGGAAAAGATGGGAAAAAGCCTCAAGATGCTTTTCACCCTGTGTATGCATTGCATGTAGACTGTTAGAGCTTTTAGTTGGGGTGATTCTAGATCATGCTTAGTTTTTATAAATTAGGAATCCTCAAAGACATTGAGGATGAGAGAGATACAGAGAGAGAGTGTGCGAGGTTTATGGTTGGGAGCGTTCGGGCAAATTGTGAGGGCCATGAACATTGAAGATCTCGCTATGAAGAAAGTTGTAAGTATTTAATTGCACTTATTAATATAAGGACAATGTGTTTCAGAATTATATGATATTGTGTGAAATTGTGGATTACAAATTTGACTGGGCCTTATTCAAAATTGTGAAGTTAACAAATCGACCTCTGTGGATCGATTCCTGGAAAACCGAATTATGATTTAAGTTTCTGCCACTTCCACATGGCACAGCTGTTGATATTTGATATATATCAAATTATGTATTAATATCCTGCAAGCGTGGATATATCCAACTCTGTGGAGATATATAAGTCTGTGGATGTATTTATATATATATAAACCGCGGTGGTGCAACTGACATGTTATACGTCCATAACTGTGTGTTAATTATGCGGTCTCTTTATCATTTATGCATGCGTGGATATGTCTAAGCCTGTGGGCGCCATCGTGCACAGGGCTTATTTCTTTGTTTTAATTTGACTTGCTCATGTGCATATATACATAAACCTGTGTATTCATACTGTGGGCGACGGTGGTAGATGTTTTTTGGTTTCAACTTCATATGAAACTGCCACGCAAATGGGAGTTTATATCAAAGATTAGCGACACAATTCTCACGCGTTCATTCAAGTCCTAATTCGATGCAAACTGATGCAGATATCGTGGATGCACATTTAGCTTTGTATTCAATTCTTTAAATAAAGATTGCCCCGGCCTCACATCTGGCTGCCTCTGCGTATATTGTGATATTATTTGATATATATGAGTGTGTGCGGAACAGTTCTGTGCCTTGTTGTATGACAGCGAAACCCATATTTAAATTGACTTCAATTGATTTCAATTGAAGCCGAAACTCCCAGTAGATTGTGGCCATTAGACAACACAATTCATCAGTTGCAGGGCTACGCAATTTTTTCAAGAGCCGAATAATAGGTGTTTGATTCTCAGCCAAAGGAGTTCGATTCTGCTGAAAGAAATATCTGCAGAATAGTTGAAAAGGACGAGTCCCGAAACTTTGAGTTGCATCCACGAGGCTGAGTTTTCAGAGTTAGAGCTGGGCCGAGTTTCCTCTATAAAGTTTGGACGAGTTCTCTTCAGTACTGCTAAGTATGAACATTATTGTGGGGCATGGGAACTGGTCTAAGTTCTGGGCTTCGAAGAAGGCGTGTTGTGGACATATTTGATATCAGCCCTGAAGCTGTGCACTCCCTCTTTGCAAAAGGCCGATGGGCATCAAGCTACTGCATAAATTGTTGTTAAAAAGGAGATTCCATGCATGCAAAGGATAGTATGCGAAATTGTCTGATAATGAAGTTTTGTTTAGAGTTTCTGGAGATGCATGATTGGCATAACAAAGTATTGAAGATCCTGGTTTATGCGGGTTGAGGCCTGCATCAGGTGGTATCAGAGCGGGAACAGATTTCTTTGAAGGTTCAAGTGTTTTTTTTGTTAAGTTAATTGCATGTGATGATTTTTGGGACTGATAAATATTGATTTACAGGAATAGTGAAGAAATATCAGTGGAAAGAAGGAGAAGTGAATGTGGCAGAACCTAAAGATTCAACAGGGGTTGAATAAAGTTGCAGATGAGGAAGCCTACAGGAGCAGTGGAGGATGCTGAAAAGGTTCCAGTAGAGGAACTATGATTACCAAAACACCAGATATGGAGGGAAGGATTGGTGAGGTAAGTGGCAGCAAGAGAGGTTGTTGTGGCAGAGGCTTCATGCAACTCATAGGGGAGCAACTCATGGCGAAGGATATGACTACTAAAAGTCATAAAGGAGAAAGCAGAGGTTCAGAAAAATGCCATAGAAGAAAGGAGGAGAAATATGCCAAGGCGAATGGCAGAAGACAACAGTTGACTGAGGAAGAGTATGAGAAAGAAAAAGCTGAGATAGCAGTTCATCTTGAACTATTGATGGAGTTGTTACAGGAAAATGTGAGAGACCAGAGACATGGTTTACTGATGAGGAAAAGAGTGAAGTGGTAGAGGCTACAACAGAAAAGGGATTTACACATACAGTTAACAGAAGAAAATATTATTGATGATTTCTTGAATTATTGGGAAAATCCAGATGAGCTGGATAATGTGGACTCTTGTGTTTGTATAGCTGACAATTGTGATGTGATTACAGGTGTTGAGGAGGATGTGCCATCTTATGAAATTGTTACCGCGCATGAGGAAGTTCTTGTGGAAGTGAATCAGTCTGAAGCACAGATAAAGGAAGTAACAGTTGATATTGAAAGTTTATGTATAAATGCAGGTGATTATGATATGCTTCAGTGATGCTACAGATAAATTGCATTGTTAGAACACTGGTTGGAGAATCCAGAGTATGATAAGCAGATTGCAGCAGAAAGAGTCCAGTGCAGTGAACCAGAGGGAAAAGTTGCAGATGAAATTGCAGATGATGAGCCAAAGCATGTTGCAGAGGGACAGGAAGTTTGGGAGGTAGCAACATCTATGGCGACAGCAGCAGCAACATCCATAGTGACAACTGAGACAATAGTGATAGCAGCAGAAGAGGCACTGACGCCTTATGATTTTTATTCTAACAATTGTTTTGTGAGTACAGGTCTTACTGAAGAAGCTAGAGAAAGTATTCTAGACAAAGAAATTAAAATGATGATGCGGAGGATGATGAAGGAGTCCTGGAAGAGACCAGCACCAGTGAAGCAAAATAGGAGAAGCAGCAAAAAGAAGAGAACAAAAGATTGCAATAGTGCAGCCAGTAGAGCGATGCAACATAAGGTGTGGAGACCTGGAGAAGAACAACAGACAAAAGCAACGGCAAATGATGACTTGCAGCACAAGGTATGGGATCCAGGCATACACAGATCCGAACACATGATCAGGGGATCATGATTAATTTTAAGGTTGGGTGTATGATGTAGGAGCATCAAGACCTCTTCATCTGTAAATATGGAATAAAAAGGGGGGTGTGATTATTTTAAATATTTTGTTATTTTTAATAAAATAGGGAGTGTTTTTAGGCATAAAAGCAATAGATGTGGATAAGGAAGGCTTTTCTATTTTAGAACAGGGAAAAGATGTGAAAAAGCCTCAAGATGCTTTTTACCCTGTGTATGCATTGCATGTAAACTCTTAGAGCTTTTAGTTGGGTGATTCTAGATCATGCTTAGTTTTTATAAATTAGGAATCCTCAAAGACATTGAGGATCAGAGAGATAGAGAGAGAGAGTGTGGGAGGTTTATGGTTGGGAGCCTTCGGGCAAATTGTGAGGGCCATGAAAATTGAAGATCTCGCTATGAAGAAAGTTGTAAGTATTTAATTGCACTTATTAATATAAGGACAATGTGTTTCATAATTATATGATATTGTGTGAAATCGTGGATTACAAGTTTGACTGCTCCTTATTCAAAATTGTGAAGTTAACAAATCGACCTCTGTGGATCGATTCCTGGAAAACCGAATTCTGATTGAAGTTTCCGCCACTTCCACATGGCACAGCTGTTGATATTTGATATATATCAAATTATGTATTAATATCCTGGAAGCATGGATATATCCAACCCTGTGGAGATATATAAGTCTGTGGATGTATTTATATATATATATAAACCGCGGTGGCGCAACTGACATGTTATATGTCCATAACTGTGTGTTAATTATGTGGTCTCTTTATAATTTATGCATGCGTGGATATGTCTAATCCTGTGGGCGCCATCGTGCACAGGGCTTATTTCTTTGTTTTAATTTGACTTGCTCAAGTGCATATATACATAAACCTATGTATTCATACTGTGGGCGACGGTGGTAGATGTTTTTCGGTTTCAACTTCATATGAAACTGCCGCGCAAATGGGAGGTTATATCAGAGATTAGCGACACAATTCTCACGCGTTCCTTCAAGTCCTAATTTGATGCAAACTGATGCAGATATCGTGGATGCACATTTAGCTTTGTATTCAATTCTTTAAATAAAGATTGCCCCGGCCTCACATTTGGCTGCCTCTGCATATATTGTGATATTATTTGATATATATGAGTGTGTGCGGAACAGTTCTGTGCCTTGTTGTATGGCAGCGAAACCCATATTTAAATTGATTGTAATTGATTTCAATTGAAGCTGAAACTCCCAGTAGATTGTGGCCATTAGACAGCACAATTCATCAGTTGCAGGGCTACGCAATGTTTTCAAGAGTCGAATCATAGGCGTTTGATTCTCAGCCAAAGGAGTTCGATTCTGCTAAAAGAAATATCTGCAGAACAGTTGAAAGGGACGAGTCCCGAAACTTGGAGTTGCATCCACGAGGTTGAGTTTTCAGAGTTAGAGCTGGGCCGAGTTTCCTCTATAAAGTCTGGACGAGTTCTCTTCAGTACTGCTGAGTATGATCATTATTGTGGGGCATGGGAACTGGTCTAAGTTCTGGGCTTCAAAGAAGGCATGTTGTGGACATATTTCATATCAGCCCTGAAGCTACGCACTCCCTCTTTGCAAAAGACCGATGGGCAGTAAGCTACTGCATAAATTGTTGTTAAAAAGGAGCTTCTGTGTATGTAAAGGATAGTATGCGAAATTTTCTGATAATGAAGTTTTGTTTAGAGGATTTGGAGATGCATGATTGGCATAACAAAGTATTGAAGATCCTGGTTTATGCGGGTTGAGGTCTGCATCATAAGCTATGATATGGAAGACCCCATGTAGTTCCTGAGGATTTTTTGAACCCATAATAAATTAAATCAGCATTCGATTTGTGATCATTATATGATAATTACATCTTGGAGAATAATTATTCATTCAATCCAGTATTGTATGTGGGAGACATTCAGCTAAGAGAATTCACATCCTTTGTGATTAATTAAGTCAAGTGGAAAAAGGCCTTCAACACGTTTGGAGAAAATTAAGCAAATCGACCACTTGTGATCAGAATGGAACATTGTTGATCTGTGGATATTTATAACAGACATCAAAAAAATTTGTAGCTGGAAGGATGAAAGGACCAGATGTTGACAACACAAAAGTGGTGTGTTAACATGTGTATGAGGAAAATCTTTACTTCTCAGGAGGAAGTCGAGGATGCTTGTCAGAAGTACTAGATGTTGTCATCATCAACAGTTCATGTCAGAGAACCTTTTAGGGCCCCCAGTTTTTCCAGGGCTTTGAAGATAATTCCACTTTATATCACATGCATATGAAGCTATGGGGTCAAGTGGATAGGGCTAAGATTTCAATTCCCCATCATTTGTTTTCCTTCTAAGCAACAAATACTGACTTATGTGGCAGAAGATGATTGGTGGAAGGATACCCTTTGCTTGAATGGTTTTAAACCTCCCATGATAGATATGGCCACATGATATGATCTTGCACAACTCCATTTATGTCATAGTGGGTCTAATTTAGACCTTCACAGGAAACAAGTTGTATGAAGACATGCATATAAGACAGTTGGCGGGAGATTTTGGTCAGTAGATTTGCGTGTTTTTACTTGTTTTTATCCACTTCACCTTATCCATTTCATAGCTTTTTCCGAGGTTAATTAATGTCTCAACAATGAAGGTATGATAAATTGACATGTCTTTTTCAATACAAATTAATGAAATGTAGTCCTAAGGGGAACCTTGTTTAACCAACTTGCTAACTAAAGCTTTTTTATAGAATCGGGATGATGATGACTAGGAGCCTACAAATTAGTACACAAGTGTCAATGAGATGATAGTGCTATTATGGGACAGGGACTGCAACGGTGTTTAACCAATGAGAAGATGATGGATTATTATTTCTCTATTTTGCATTATGTTTCTAGATTAACGATTGTGGTATATTTGTGGGCAAACAGGGCTACCAAATCTTTGAGTTTTTTAGTAATACACTTGCAACAATGCAATGCATAAGTAATGGTTAAGGAGGCAGAAATGGAGACTAGATCTAAGAAGTGTGACAAAAAGCTTGATTATATTTCCTTTTAGTTAATGAAATTCTCATTTCCTAAGCACCGAATAATCTTCGATCTTTTTCCACAGCCCTGATTGGAGAGTCGGGCCAACTCTCGTGATTAGGTGTTGATGGATTAGTTGTGTGTGTAGATTTATTTTGGTTGTGTTCACTTACTTTACTGTTGTAATGATTTATTGATTGCATTAATGTGAATTTAGATTCATGTTACTGTTATTTTCTTGTTGTTACTGTTATTTGTTTGATTTTATTCAATTATTATGCTTTATTGATTGCGTAATACCAGGTAGGGAACATGTGCCATGCATAGACTTTGCATGGTAGCCTTGAAATAATTAATGAACCATCGGTTGACAATTAATGTGGGGAAGGGTGAATTCCATAATTCATATCTCAGCACCAACAAGAGGAACATCCATTTTGTCACTAGTGGATTCTATATCATGCATAATGGATATTATCTCAGAGGCTAAGGAAAGAGAATCATCATCCTTCAGTCCTAAACTAAACAACTTTATCATTAATTAAACAACTTCAAGCTCTGAATTTGAGTCGTATAAATCCTTAAGCTTATTTAAGGCTTCAAAAGCATTTGTGAATGGTACAATATAACGACTAACCACTTCATTGAATGATGTTGTAAACAAGGCATAGGGCTTGTTATTCTTGCTCTCCCATATAGAAAGATCCTTGTCAAAAGTGGGCTTCTCAAAATGATTTCCTCCTCTTTCACAAAATCCTTTCCACAACACATTAACAATAAAGGTGGGCTTTATCTTCCTAGACCACTCATGGTAGTTATCTTTTCTAGTGAGAAATAATCCAACAATAGAAATGAGTGAATGCATAAATAATTCTTAATTTCAACCTAAATAGTCACAGAAATTTGAAATGTCTCTGCAAGTATAATTCACATGCATTTTAGATATATATATATATATATATATATATATATATATATATAATTCATAAAATATATATGAATTTCACCGCATAAAATATATATAACATATATGTATTATGTCCAAAACATCACACTTTACTGTATATATATATGGCATTGAATGGTATATATTAGCTTCAACAAAAACAATCAACGCATGGTAATCACTGTAGAGACCAACACATGACACAGTCAATGCAACATCGACAATATTTCGATAAAGATACTCCACGCTCACTCCACCATTAAAAAAACATCCATATGACGCTGTGTAATCGGTCCTTCAACGTGCCATTACAAAAGGAACATACATGGTCGGAACACTAACACATCAGTGCACGGTCTTCACAACCAACATAGAGTCTATGCACATTTCACGGACACGGTCGTAGTCTTAAAACATTTCAACGCACCATCGAAAAAAACATACGCAACAGTCATGCCATCAACACACAAACCATTTGCAAAAACAGGGATTTGACCACACCAAATTTTATAGTCATTCTTATGCAACCGTTACACGGTCTTTCCAGCTCAGTCAACGAGGCTCACGGTGTTCAACAACAGTGCCAGGAGCCACGGCTTTCAAAAAATGCGTAGGACCAACGCACCCAAATTAGTGATAGTATGTAACATCGAGTGGCAAGAGTTACAGCAGAAAGGGACTAATTTTGGACCTATGCTCTAATCCTTTATCAATCCGAGCAATGGTAGTTCCAAATGCAATTTGTTTATTGTATTAAGTAAATCATAAATATGTATCAATCCGAGCAATGGTAGTTCCAAATGCAATTTGTTTATTGTATTAAGTAAATCATAAATATGTATACATGAGTAGAGAGACTTTTGGGATTTCAATTCTAAGATTTTTTAAGTTTTTCTAATTCATAACTGAACTATTTATAATAATTATTTTAATTCTAATCCTTTAGGATTAGGTGTAAACAAATATAGAAATTAAATTTTACATGGAGATTATAGAAAAAAAAGTTTCAATTAAATGTGGTTTAAATGAATGTAAGATTAAACCATAACTCTAGTTATATACCATTTTTGTTATTGACTTATAAACAAATAGCTTGAGGATATAGTTCATTCTTTTTCAAAGTTGAATCTAACCCTTAACATTTGACCAACAAGGGAAGAAATAAACATGCTTCTTAACCTAAAGCATGAATAGAAGAAATGTTTAAAGTGTGAATGCAAGCTTTGAAAAAAATAGCTTGAGAAGATAATTTATTCATTGTCCATGTTGAATCTAGGCAATGACCTATTTGGAGTAAGGGAGAACCCAAAAATCTTCTGAAAATTGAGCATGAACACTGCCAAAAACAAGGTTCTAAGAGGTGAGTGTGGACTCACTATGATCTCTCATGATGGGCTAATGGTAATGCAAACATGCAAATACAAGAACATGTTAACCTGTAGAAATGATTCGAAGTACTTCACAATGAATTTGAGTATAATGTAATGAGATAAAATTTAGGAAATCATAAATTTGAATCTTTTTCTTTGTAAGGTTATAATCTCTCCCATGTGCCCCTCACCCTAGCTTCCCTGTCTCGCCCCTTCATCTCTGCAACTCTCTCCCCTCCCTCGTGTAACCCTCAACCGAGGCTAGGACTCAATGCTAAGGTCACACTACAACAAAACAGGCAATTTGCACCAGATTTAGCACCAGATTTTAGTGCATTTTTTTCTCAATTGGGATGAATAGCCTGGCGCTAAATCTGGCTCTATTGTACAATTTTTAAAGCGTCCTTTTTTGCACCAAATTTTGCATCTTTTTTACGCCAAATTTTCCATTATTTTTTGCATCATATTTTGCACCAAGATTTTCATTTGGTTTTACAATAGGTTTTGCTTCTAGTTTTGTGCCATTTTTTACATCTATTTTTGCATCATTTTTTGCTTCCTCTTTTGTGGCATTCTTTGCTTCTAGTTTTGTGTCATAATTTGCATTGATTTTTACACCATCTTTGGCATCTGATTTAGTGCCTTTTTTTACATCCAGTTTGTGCCAATTTTTGCATCTGGTCGTATGCCATTTTTTGCTTCTAATTTTGTACTTATTTTTACATCTATTTTTGTGCCAGTTATTCTCCCTTTTTTTACACCATTTTTTCCATCCAATTTTGCACCATATGTTGAATCTGATTTAGTGTCAAATTTTGCATGCATTTTTGCACCATTTTTTTGCATCCACTTTTGCATTTTATTTATCTCCCTTTCTTGCATACTATTTTGCACCATATTTTGAATTTAATTTTACATCATTTGTTTCATCCAATTTAGCATCATTTTTAACACCATTTCTTGCATCCAATTTTGCATCCTTTTGAGCATCTAAATTTGCATCCTATGTTGAACCATATGTTGCATCCACCTTTACATCCCATTTTGTGTCTATTTTTACGTTTAATTTTGAGCCATTTTTTTGTCTAATTTTGCATTTGTTTTTGCACCAAGTTTTGAATGATTTGTTGCACCTCATTTTACATCCAATGTTGCATCTCAATTTGCATCCAAATTTGAGCCATTTTTATGCCCATTTTTGCACCATTTTTTCTTCCTTTGTGTCCAATTTTGCACCATTTTTTATGTTCAAATTTGCATCTTTTTTGGTATCTAATTTTTCATCCTTTTTGGCTTCCAAATTTGCATCATTTTCTCTGCCACATTTTGTGTCCACATTTGCATCTCATTTTGCACCTAGATTTTAGTTTCAATTTTCATCTAGTTATGCATCATTTTTAACATCCTTGGTTTCACCCTTTTTTAGTCCCATTTTGCATCTTGTTTTGTGTCTTTTCTTACATCCTTTTTTCATCCTACTTTTACACCATTCTTTGAATCCTCATTTTGGTGTCCATTTTTGCATCCTTTCTTGTGCCCAATTCGGTATCCTTTCATATGCCCTATTTTGTTCCCTTATTTGTGTCTAGCATTGCACCATTTTTTTTATTTTACTTTAAAACCCTTTTTTTGTCATTGTTTGCATCTTGTTTTGATGGCTAGTTTAACATCCAATTCTACTCCCAATTTTGCATCCATGGTTAAATCCACTTTTGGCTTCTTGTTTAGAGTTTCACTTTTATTTCCATTTATGACCCCCTCTATGGGTTCATTTTACTAAGTTAATTTACATAGTGAAATATATTAAAGTTTCTAAACATCATTTTGCTGTAGGATTTAATGCATGGTTAGATGAAAATAAAACCCTCTTAGTTTATCCAGAACCCTAGGACAAACCAATTAAGAGAAAGGTTGTTCTAAGGCTTAGGATTCTTAGTAGATCAAGATGCAAAGTATAGATTAAGAAAAAGAGAATGAATTCTTGTGAGTCCTCGCATGCAGGCCTTCTTGGAGTTTTTAGTATAGCTGGGAAGTGCTCCTAACTAGCTCCAAAACTTGGTCCTACACATAAGAGAGAGAATAAAGCAACTTTCACATCATAATATCTTGATAATCGAAACTATCATAAACATATAAATATTATTGAATAAATAAATGCAAACCAAAATTCCATATATCCATTAGTTAAATAGAAGAAGTAAAGAATGAATAGAAACATATGGAAGGAAGAACAACTAATCTATATGAATAAAGTAGTTGGAGGAAAGTTACAACAATCAGATGTAGTTGCAACAACACCTCCCCCAACTCATAGCTCCAAATCTCTCCCTCTCAAGATAGATCTCAGTAGCGTGACAATACAAGAATTCCCATCATTTTTTCAATGGCCAAGCCTCCAATATATAGGAAAGTGAAGGCTATGAATATTTCCCAAATTCCTCATTAGTTCAATTTGGGAAAAATCTTTTGGGTGAATAATGTTTCCTCATATAAAAATGGCATTTTCCACTTTTTAGATGCTTTTGTGCTTAGGAAAAATCTTCCCAATGCTTTATGGCTCTTTCCCGCTTTTGTATGCTTTTATTTTTTGGGAAAAAGCTAAAGATGGGGATAAAGAGATAACATTCCACCATACGAGTTTCCGAAAGTGAACAAGAATGTCAAATTCAAATTCTAGTTTGCTTATGTTTTAGGCTTTTTTAATAATATATTAGTTTTAGTATTTTTTTTTTTTTTTCCTAAAAAATATATTTAGTTTGGTATTTTGGTATTTTTTCTATAAGAAAAATTATATTTTGTTTTTATAAAAATGGATTTTGAACATTACATTCATGCTAAATTTGTGATTTTATGATAGGAGTGTAAATTATATATAAAAAAGTAACTCAATTCCATGTGTTGTGTCGTTGACATGGGTGTTATACATCTCTTCCTTGCTAAGTTATAGAATGTGCTTGGGTTTTCTTAATGTAATAAAACTAATTATGTTCTTCATGATATCTTGAAATGTTCATCTTGAACCAGGCTGATAAAACAATAAAGTTAAAATAGGTTTGCCTTTGTCCTTTTTATATATTTGTCCCCATTAATCTTGATCTCAATAGATTAATTGTCTTATGGTGGCCTTGAGTGGTCACTTCCATTAGTTGCATACTTTATAGTTTTCTGTTAGTGACATTTTTTAGGCTTGATAATATGTTATTTAATTTATCAAAATGTGTTATTGTCCATATTATTGTTAATATGTTGGTTTTTGAGCATGTTTTAGCAAAACGTTCCCAAAATGTTTATAGATTGTATTTTATAATGCAATGATTCATTGCTTGATGAAATTGTTTTGGATATTTTTTTTAATGATTCATTGATTGATGAAATTGTTATGGATAATTTTTTTTAGTATATTAAATTGTATGTGATAAAGTCAAAAGTCACCTCTTTTCTAGATTTTCATTGGTCAATTTTCCTTAAGGCCATCAAGTTCACCATTTGGACCCAGGTTAAGGAAATATAGGAGTCATGAAGTGGAATTGTCCAAGCACTAAAATCTTGAAACATGTTTTTTTAGTCACATTATAATTCCTTTCTATCTAAATTCTCGATGAAAATAGTCTCATGGAACATGAGGGGCCTCAATAGTAAAGGAAAACAAAGGCTCCTAAAAGAAAAATGGTACGTAAAGCACCCATCAATAATGTTGATATAAGAAGCAAAAATATTAAGTGAGGTTCTACCTCATATAATTAGAAAATGGGGAGGAATTTCCAAGTAGTAGTGATTGATTCTTAGAGATACTTGGGTGGAATGGTTATTATTTGAAATGATCAAGACATCAAGGTTACCAATATGTTTACCTCTTTTCACATTATGACAATACAATTTTAGTTAATTGACATCGAGGACTACTACCATGTATCCAATGTCTATGACTCCAATATCGCAAATGGAAACGTCTATTTCTCAATTATATTTCTAGCACAAGTAATTTATACTCCCCGTCTCCATGGATTATTGGGAGTGACTTCAATATTATCAAGTGTCTCAAGGAAAAGAAAGGATGAATAACAATGTTTAACAAGATATTTTGTAAGCTATACCATTAAAGCCATAAAGTAGTGTCCATTAACGTTATCAAGCAGTGAGTCTCCAACCCACACATGTGGATCAATGAGATGTAGTACATGTGTGTGTGGTGACTAACTTAATACACCACTCTAATAACTCCACAAACTTATGTATTTCACTCCGTCACATAAATTGATAGTAGTGTGACATAAGTAAACTAAGAGTAGACATGAAAGCCTTAGGCAATGAACATTCCCTACATCTGCAATTAGGTGCTTAAATTATGAAGTGAAAATGGAAGGAGAAAAAAGGAATTCATGATTTAACCATCACAAACATGTAATCAAGTGTGACTAGGAGTGTATATATTTATATATTTTCCAAAGAGGGAGTGAATACATGAGTTACCATTCATTGGCCCTTATTTTTCTTTCTTTTTCATTTTCTTAAATATAGGACTCATGGAATAAGGTTTTCATAAGTTTGGCACAACTCATAGATATACGATTTACATGAATTTTCACTTCAACCTTAGAGTTTAGACTTAGATAAACCAATATAGTGTATCTTTAACGATTTTGGCTTTCACTTTTTGATTTTATTTCATCATAAATGACCAAAGGGGAAATAATTTTCCACAAATCTATGAATGCTTAATCATAAATGCATCATGTGATGAAAGCAAATTAAGGATGTTATTCTCTATGAAAATGATGGGTATTCTTGAGAAAATATTATGCTTGTGGATGTCTCCTCTCTGGTTGAGAGGGAGCGAGGGTAGACACCATATTATCCATGTGTCATGTACTATGGCCAGGACTAACAATCGTAACCCTAGTAAAGCCACTAGTAGGGAGAATGGTGGATTGGATAAACATCTGGGACCAATATTCTTTGAGAATTTGGACTTCGACTAGGACTAATTGCCATAAGTCAAGTACATTAATCTAAGATAAGAATAGTCATGATGATTGACATTTCCTGGTGTCAAATATTATGATAGTGGTTTAGGAAATGATCATGTGAGGACATACCTGGTGAACATCCTGGTGGGGTAAGTGCCTAAAGAGGCAGTGTGTCCAAATTTATGCGTCCCAACATTGTTCTATGACCTAATGGAGAGATAAAATTGTTAGTCAAGGCCTTACTATTTTGACAATGTTGGCTATGATGATGTAAATCATCATTGATGCTTATCAATCCAGATCCCTTCTTATATGAATATTTCAACTTAAGAGTACTTTTTTGTCTCATTATGAGTACCTCTCTAGTTTAGAGGGAGGGTCATCATCTTCATTATCACCATCATCACCACCATCAATGTCATCATTATTGTAATCATTTCATTATCGTCATAATCACCATTCATGTCATCATCATCATCATCATCATCATGATTATGGATATTGTAATCAATTGTTCATAATTATAGGCATCATAAGAAATATCATCAACCTAAAAAATGTTACGAGTGCTCGAAAAGCGTTGTTAGGACACATGATATATGCAAGAAAAATAACAACTTTATTTTTTAAAGATGATCAATGATCATCACCATTACTACCATTATCATCATCATTATAATTGTCATCATCCCCATCATCATAACTAATATAATTTTTATCATATTTGTTGTCATCTTCATCATGAACATGATAATAATCATTCATGCCATTATTGTTCTTGATGATGACCAAGATGAAAATAATGATAATGACGACTTGGAAGATGATGCCAAAGATAATTATTATGATTTTGACCATGACAACATTTAAAATTGGGAAGAATGGCCAAGGTCATTGGCATTATCATCATCATTTTCATTGTAACTCTCATCATCTTTATCATCATTTTCATTATCATAACAATCATAATTAACGTCATCGTCATCATCTTCATTATCATCATTCCTATAATTATTGACATTGTCATCATTTGTTCATAATTTTCAATGTCATAAGAAATATCATCAATGCAAAAAATATGATGTGTGTTGGAAAAGGGATGCAAAAGTGAACAAAAAAAATGGGGGTAAAAATAGACGTAAATTTGGATGAAGAGTGGACACAACATAAGTAGATGTAGAACAAGACAGAAAAATTGACACAAAAGTGGATGAAGAAATAGATGCAATAGTTGATGCAATCTTGAACACAAAATAGGATTCAAACATGGATGAAAAATTGGAAGAAATCACAGGCACAATAGTAGGGATAAAACTTAGCATGAATCGTGGTGAAACAAATGTGGATACTACAATGAATGTAAAAAAAAAAAAAAAAAGGCACAATCTTGAATGCAAAAAAGAGGAAAAAATGGATGAAAAAATGGATGTAAACATGGGCCAAACATGGGTGCAATAGTGAACACAAAATTAGTTGCAAAATTGAATGAATCAAAAGTGGATGTAAAAGTAGATTCGAAATGGGATGAAAAAAACATAAACAATATTTGATGCAAACTTGGACACAAAAGAGGATACAAATGTGGATGCCATAGTGGAAGAAAATGTGGGTTGCAACAATAGGCATAAGATATGGCACAAATCATAGCACAAAAAAAGTGGATGAGAAAGTGGATGTACTAATAGAAAAAAAAAAATATGCAAACTTAGATGCAAGACAAGATGCTATAAGGGATGTAAAAGTGGATGCAAACACAGGTGCAACATGAGAAACAAAATTGGATGCAAAATAGGGATGCAATGGAAGTACATGCTAAAGAAGATACAAAATGAGATGCAAAACCCAACACAAAAGTGGATGCAAAAATAGATGCAATGTTTTATGCAGAAGATGATGCGAAGATGGATGCAAAATTGGAAGAAAATGTGGGTACAATAGTAAGTACAAAACATGGCACAAATTGTGTCACAACAAGAGTGGATGTAATGATAGATACAAAAAAAGAAGCAAATGAAGATGAAAAATAGGATGCAAAAAGGGATGTAAAAGTTGGCGTAAACATGGTTGCAACAATGGATGTAAAATATGATGCAAGAGTTGATGCAACAAAATTCTATGCAAAAGTAGATGCAATACAAGACACGAAACCTTATGCAAATCTTGACACAAAAGTGGATATAAAAAGAGATAAAAAATATATGTAAAAGTCGATGAAAACCTAGATGTATATGAGGATGAAATCGTGGATGCAAATTTAAAAACAAAAAAGGGTGCAAATGGAGGTGTCAAACTAGGTGCAAATTATGGCACAAGAAAAATGGATGCAATAGTGGACACAATAACAGATGAAAAAGAGGATGTAAATATTTATGCAAAACAAGATTTAAAAGTCAATGCAACAAAAGTAGATGCAAAAACTAGACACAAACCTCGATACAAAACTTGGAACAAAGGGGATGCAAAAAATATGCAAAAATGGATGCAAAAAATGATTTAAAAAATGATGCAAAAGAGGATGTAAGAGATGATGCAAAAGTTGATGCAAGTGTAGGCGCAAAAAGTGGATGCAATAGAGGATGAAAAAGATGGTGAAATAAAATTAGATGCCAAACTTGATGCAAAACATGGTGCAAAAGATGGCACAAGACTTGGCATAAAATGTGGCATAAAACTTGGTGTAAAATCTAGTGCAAAACCTATTACAATACCTGGTTCTAAACTTGATGTAATACTTGGTGCAAAACTCGGTGAAAATTTTACATCAAGTTTTGCACCATATTTGATAAATGGACACAAATAGCACCAAAAATGGTCTCTAGATGCAAAAAAGGAAGAAAAAAGGGATGCTAATCACAGGGTTTTGTTGTAGTGCTACATGCCTTTATTCCGTATTTGATCCCAGGTTAGTGCTCGTCCATGATGTAAAATCCAAAGAACGAAAGCTACTTTAGGCCAAGTCTTAATCTTCCAGATGTTTTTCCATTTTTTTTATTTTGTCGGTCGATTGTGCCCTGCCTTTAAATGATAACCTTCCGCTATAGAGAACGTGCCTTTTATTCGAGTTCCCCATCGGAATATGTCCTTCCCTGTTTTAACCACAACTTTCTTGGATGCCATTTATTTGTTGTAAGTTTCCCAGCTTGTTATCTCTGGGGATGCTACCCAGTCTTCCTTTTGCTTCCAATTTCTCCAGTATTCCCCTATGCTTGGCTTCCAGAAATTTCCAACCAATTCCCCTTCTGTTCGGGAGGTAAATTCATGGATTTCTTGGAGGGCTTATTTATGGAGAAGCTTTTCTCATTGTTGTTAGGATTCCTCCCAGAACTTGGCAGTGTCCCCCTCTCTTACTTCCCAAAAGCTGTAATCTCTTATTAGATCTTTATTGGTTCTAGCCAAGTTCCATATTGTTGATCCTTTTTTCTTTGTTTGGCTTCTCATCCTGTCTTCTAGCATCACTACCTCCTCAAATTTCTTCTCCCATATTTTCTTCCACAGGTCCTGCCCTCCATGTGTCCACCGCCACCACAGTTTTTCTCCCATCACTTGGTTGAGGGTGGGTCACGCAAACCTAATCCTCCATCTTTAATAGGTTTGATAAGCCATTCCCAGGAGAGCAATTCCCATTTTCGAGTTTTACTTGTTCCTTGCCATTCAAATTTCTTAAACATGGCTACTAATTTTTTACAGATAGATTTAGGAATGACTTGGCTAGACATCTGATATATTGGGATTGATTGCAAGACTACTTTTAGTAGGATTATCCGGCTAGGGGTATTCAGAGCCCAGAATTTCTAACTACTTCTTTCGTATCTTGCCTAAAAGAGGTTCCCAATTTTCTACTCTGTACTGACACTCACTAAGCATGATGTCGAGATACTTAACTGGAAAAATTCCTAATTGGAATCCCATTGTTCTTGCCAAGATTCTTTGGGATGCTACTTAGGTGTTAAAAAATAAGAATTCTGATTTTTCATTATTAATCTCTGTCCCTGAGGCTTTCATAAACTCTGAGAGAATTTTTAGAATATGTTGGGCTTCCTTGAGAGTAGCTTGTCTGTAGAGCATGACATCATCTACGAATTGCTGATGTGTTATAGGAATTTTGTTACCCCAAATGCACAATCCCTTTATCTGTTCATTGGCCAGACACACTTTCACCAACTGGCCCAGACCTTTTGTTGCTAGAATGAATAGAAATGGGGAGAGGGGATCTCCCTGTCTGAGACCTCTCGTAGGGTTAAAAGCTTCCGATGGGGATCCATTTAACAGGACCGACATCACCGGGGTATTTACCATTGACATTATAAACTTCACCCATCTCTCGTCAAAGCCATAAGCCTTTAGGATACCCCCCAATTAATCCCAACTAAGACGATCATAAGCCTTCGTTGGATCCAATTTTATTAGCATACCTTTGTTTTTGGAATTTTTCAGTGTGTGTATCACCTCTTGAGCAATTACTATGCCATCTATTATTTGTATTCCTTTAACAAATCCAGTTTGCTCCTGAGCTATGAGGTCAGGCAGGATTGGTTTTAGTCTGTTTACCATTATTGAAGCTAATCTTTTGTATACTACATTACATAGAGCTATTGGTCTGAAGCCCTGGGGTTCTTCTGAGTTCTCCGCTTTCGGAATCAGAGCAAGGAAGGTGGCGTTTAGGGCTGGGTGCATGCGCTTCGTGCATCTTGATTCCTCCACTAGTTCCACGAGGTCCTGGCTTATGAAGCTCTAGGAAGCTTGGTAGAATTCAGTAGTAAATCCTTCTGGCCCTGGGGCCTTGTTCTTCGCCATTTTTTTTACTACTTCCTCCACTTCTTCTTTCATAATCACCTTAAGTAGAGCCATATTTTGATCTCTGGTCACTTTTTTGGGGATATATTGGCAAACATTAGTTATGTCCTCCTCCCTTCGTATATTAGGTTCAGTCAGGATCCCTTTGAAGTAGTCTACCAGTAACTTCTCCATTTCTTTTTGTTGGAGTATCATGTTCCATTGATTGTCTTTGAGTGAGAAGATTTTATTATGCTGTGTGTGGTTCAACATTGCTTTATGAAATAATTTTGTATTTTTCTCCCCTTCTTTCAGCCATTGGACTCATGATTTTTGTTTCCATAGAATTTCTTCTTGCTTTCTTCTTTTCTCTATTTGGGTAATCACCCTCCCTTCCTCCTCTGTCAGCTCTGCACTTCTTCCTCCCTCTATAATTTGTTGTTGGATTCTCTCCATTCTTGCTTGCAGTATTTATTTCGGTTTTTGAATGTTACCAAATTCCTCTCTGTTTCATTTCTTTATTTTTCCTTTTAGGTCCTTTTATCTAATTTGGAACGTATGCATTTTGTTTCTACCTTCCATGCTATTTTTACTCTCCTACCACCAAGTTTTCATTTTGTCTATGAAAGTTGGATCTCTTAGCTAGAAGGCCTCGAACCAGAACGACTTGTTTTTATTCCAGAGGATTCATTGCAATCTCTAGTTTAATAGGCCAATGGTTTGACCCTATAGATAGAAGAATGGAAGCCTCATAGAAGATATCCTTTCCTATTAGTTGTTCAAAGGCTTGAAATTTGTCCAGCCTTGATGCTATTTGTTTGTTCCCGCTTCTTCTGTTGTTCCAAATAAATTTTCTTTTTATAGTTGGAATGTCCACCAACCTTAATTCCATTTTCAAGTCTCTGAATCTCTCCATCTCTAGGTCCTCTTTCTGTATTCCTATTTTCTTCTCATCTTTGGAAGTTGTCATATTGAAATCTCCTACAATGATCCACATCTATTCCTGATGCATATTCCCAAGCTTTTGCATATGAGTGAGGAATCTACCTCGATCTACTGGGGTGTGGGGCCCATAGACTGCTAAAACTAGAAACCATTCGCTTTGCCCTATAAGTCTAAATTTTCCTGTAAGGATTCTAGGCAGTCCTATCCACCAGTCTGTTATGACTTTTGCTGGGTCCCAGATGAATGCAATCCCTCCCTCGCTTCCTTTAGCGTCTAAGATTACTTGCTCATATTTAGGTTTGATTTTATTTAGGATTTCCTCCATATTCTGGCTGGAGATTTTCGTTTCTTGGATCAACATTATCTGTGGTTTGTATTTTCTCAGCCGTTCCACATGATTTCTCTGCTTCCCTTTACTATTCAAACCTCTTATATTCCAAGATGTAATAATCACTGGGGGGGTTTGATTGAGGTTTTGAAACACCGCCGAAAGAAAAACAACTCTCCCTGTGTTTACTAATATTTCCCCCATGAGCTGGATGGAATCCTTTATATTTTTTCAGCCTCGTTTTTTTCCTCCTTTTAATTTTCCTTACTGGTCTAGTCGACTGTCCTTTTGACTCTCTTGATGCTCTTCCATCTCTGTTTTGCCTTTTCCCTATTTGGCTTGATATTGCTAGAATTTTTCCACATAGAGTCTTTTTTGATCCTCAGGGATAAATTGCTCATCCAAGTTTCTCCATTCATTTAATAACTTTCTCAGGACTTCTTCTTCTATGCTTAGGTCTTCCCCCCTATTTATCTCCATTTCTGTCACCATATTTTTTGTTTGTTCTTCCTGTTCTTTCTTCCTTTTTTTTTCCCCCTGTTTGGCTTGATATTGCTGGAATGTTTCCGCATAGAGTCTTTTTTTATCCTCAAGGATAAATCGCTCATCCAAGTTTCTCCATTCATTTAATAACTTTCTCAGGACTTCTTCTTCTATGCTTAGGTCTTTCCCCGTATTTATCTCCATTTCTATCACCATATTTTCTGTCTGTTCTTTCTTTTTTCTTTTTTCTTTTTTTTTGGGATATCACTTTGTGCTTTTCTCTTAGTGTGGGTTCGTTCACTACTTGAGCTGCTTTCTTTCTCTTTATCTTCTTGGTATTCCATGGTTTGATCCTCATATTCCCCTTCTTCTTGGAGGATTTCAAAGTTGTTTTAAGGTGAATGGCGGGAGCGCAATGGGTAGGAGAGCGGTATTGGAAGTGAGGGAAATAACTTTTCGGAGGAGGGGGGGGAGTGGTTAGTGTTTCGCTTGAGGGGGGTTTGAAAAGCCATAGCGTTGACACGTATGGGAGGGTGTGGTTTGGAATACCACCCATTTCAGACCGCCCCCCGAGGGTAAAGTTTGGATGGTGAGGCAGGGGGGGAAAATGCCATACGGGCCATCAGATCTTGGGATATGGGTAGAGATGAAGTGAGCGGTGGCGAAGATTTAAATTAATGTGACGAGACACCTGGTGGGGCCGACGAATTAATTTATCTCCCGAGGGGAATATTTGCAATGTATGAGGGGGGTAATAAACTTAGGAATAGGTGGGTGGAGGGTAATATGGACGGAGGGGGAACTTTGGGGTTTTTGAAAACATAGGGATATGGAATTAATACCAAAATTAATTGATATATATACCTTAGAGAAAAACCTTTACTCATTTTCCTTTTCTTATGCACATGAAAATAACATTTGATATTTGACTTGTGGCACATTTTGACTAGCATCTTGTGCATTTATAAAAATATAAAATGAAGCCACTTTTTTCTTTTTGCTTCCTTAACATTTTATTTTCATTTTGCCTTATTTGTTTAGGGCAGCTCAAACCTAACATTTTATTGATATGGATGCCTATAAAACATTAAATTATCCTAACATTTTAACTTTTCTTTCTTTTGCATCCATATCCTAACTTAACATTTTAAAATTATTTTTGACTAATGTCTTAACTTATCAAAACCAAATAATGTTACAACACCTTTCCAAAGCCTTTGCCATTACCTTTGTCAATTTCCTTTAGCCATAATAAACCAAATGAACACCCACACTAGGATGTTTTGCCCAATGCTTAGCTTGGAATATGTGTCCCATGACCTTGGTTATTATTTTTCCTTTATTAACTTTATTACGTCGAATTTTAACTAGGGTTGTTACATGGGCCTCATCTTTTTGTTCATGGATCAAACTCCCTCTCTTTTTGGAACCCTAATCCCTCTATTTATGCATCTCATCCCTTGAGAATAGGATCTCAAACCTTCTCCTCTTCACCTATAAATTAAACATGGACTAAAGGATAAAGGGAGACTTTTGGAATGTAAATTTATGCTTTCAAATTAAGGTTGGAAGCTTGTCACTTTAGGGAGGATTGGAAACTATTGGAAGGAGGTTTGCAACATCAAGGTTAAGATTGAATCTCTCCTTTTTATTCAAGAGTAATACAAGAAATTGTTTCTTTCCTATTTTCACTTGATATGGTGCTCATTACAAAACTCTTTGATCTTTTGCATAGTTTGTAATTGAGTATTGGATTCATGTTATGATATATGCTATGTTGCAATTTCCATATATATTGTGTTTCAATCTTTATCTATGTTATGCTTTTATTCCTTGTTTGGTTTTGTCTTACAGATCTTCTCTTGAAGTAGGAAGGAGAGGCTTTTGAAAGCATCAATGGATATCTACAAGCATTTCATATAAACATAAGAGGTTCTTGCACATTTTATGTATAATATTTCAGTTGTAGACTAAGAAAAGTTTACAGCTACTTGTTTGTTTGTTTCTAGATTTGTCTTTGAATCTAGGGAGCTCATTCTTATCTGTAAGAACGATTTATCTGCCATAACAAAATGGCAATACATGCATAGCTAGATTTGGAGGCGTTTTCCAATACAATAACTCTTCTCCTAAGCGTATTTTTGCACAAAGTGGTGGTATTACTACTAATAATATGGTAGAATTTTTGGCTTTAGAAGCAGGAATTTAAATATTTATTCATGAGAACTTTCTTTTGTTACTGATTGCAGGAGATTCTCAAGTGGTAGGGTAGTGTGTCCAATGGTTGTTAAATGGTCAACCCCATAATAAATTAGTGAAGAGTTGTAGATTGGAAGGAGTAGTTTTAAGGATTTAAATTTCACTTGATCAACTGGAGTATGTGATTGTGAAACATACTAGAAGGGATGGTAATAAGGTTGCGAATTTTTTAGAAAACTGGGGTTGTAAATCTCATGATTTAGTTTTGGATGAGAGTTGTCCCTCTTCAAACTTTGAGTTTCATTATGTCTTCCTCTAAGATTTGCTAGATACTGATAGGAAAGACCCTGATGGAGGTGATACTCTAGACACAGGTGGATATTTCAGACATGTGACACATATTACAGGTGTCAATTCTAGTTAAATGTAGTTTCAATAGTTTGTTGTGGAGGAATCTTGGATCACATCTGGATAGGTGACATTAGATATGCTATGATGTTGAAAGATTGGCTCAAGTACAAGGATGGCATGATTGGAGGTGAGGATTTCCCCTCATTCCCCTTTAAGTGTTTCAAGTTGGTGAGGATTTGTTCAATCTTATTTGGTATGATCCCTGTAAGTTAATCTTGTACCTTTTATGGTCTAGTTCGTTAGTAGTCCCATATAATTTTCTCTGGTCTCTCTAGTTGTTTGCTGCTTCGTGGTTTCTTTTCAATTTCAGTCTTGGTCTAAGCCATCTAACGATGGTTGGTATTTTGGTCACTGAATTGGTGAATTGGCTTAAGACTTAGTATGTTCTAGAATTGGCTTATTACCTTAGTATGTTCTAGTCTATTAGTCTTTTCATTCTTTCAGTCGTCAAATAAACTACGTTTTCTCTGTCCTTGGTCTTATGATGCTTACATTATCACAGTGGTGGTGAGGGTACTTACTAGGTTTGATTTTTGTTTCTTAACACTGGTTTGGTCTAAATTACATGTTCTTTGTCTAACAAGTAAAAAGGGTTTGGAGTATTTTGGATATCATATTTCCGTGACTGTAATCTTGTTTCAAATATGTTTCTTCCGGATCCATCGCATAATGAGAGTTTGATAATCGACATTTCAAATCCCCAACCGTGGTTCATCTTCAGGATACTATGAAATGTGGAAAACTGATCAGACCAAGGTAGTTTTTTAATTATTTTGTTTAAAAAATAATAATTTAATATTAGACTTATAAGAATTTAAGTATATTATGTTTGTTTCTAAATACTTTTAATACAGAATTCTTTACCATTGAAATTATGTTTTTATTATATATATGTAGGGTAATGTTGTTTTACTATAAATTATAAAAAATGTTAGTATTTTGTTAATTTTATGGGTACATATAAATATTGGTCATTCTCATTTTGAATACTTCATGTATGTAAAAGTTTACAACAATGGAAGATCCAACTTCAAGAAGCAGTTATTCTAACTACTCTTGAGATTTCATCTTCTGTACTCTCACCTTCCTTTCTTAAGCCCTCGATTCCCCAATGTTCATCTCTAGCTTCCTATTCACCCCCTCCAAAGGGTTTTGTGGGCTCATTTTCGATGGGGCCTCGAAAGGAAATCTAGGGTCAGCTGGTTATGGTGGTTTATTTCAAAACCATGATAGTATGTATTACAAATCTATGTCACTACTTGTGGTAAGACTAGTAACAATGCAACAATATTTATAGCTTTAGAAAGAGGCATCCAATTAGCTATCTTGGTGGGATATTCTAAGCTTCAAATAGATGGTGACTTTCAACTCGTTATTCAAGCTACTCAAAATATCATTCAAGGTGTTTCTATGGAAAAACTGCCACAAAGTTGGAGGCTCATTAACCTAATTTCCCAGGTTAGATTGTTTCTTTTATCTTTCAACTACATCATACTTCTCATATGAGGAGAACAAGAAATAAAGAAACATATTTTTTGGTTAATTTGGGATGAAATCAAATATGCTTATGTTTTGATGTTGGTTGGTTTCTTGAAACTCAATTAGACTAGCATAATTCCTTTCAACGCATTCTGGATGAGGATAAGTCCTCCTCGATGGGGGTGGATGACTTGGTAGAATGAGGTGTTAGGGGATGATCTTGCCACCTCACTACCTCAAGGTGTAATTAAGATGGGGGGCAACATGGATTTCCCCCCACATGCATGTGCATACGAATCTTTAGGATATTGATGCTAGCGCAACATTTAGATATGAATGGCTTGACCCTACACTTCACACGACAGTGAAGGAAGGAAATTAGGGTTCGAGAAAAACACTCTCTAAATCCAGTTGGGAGACAATAGGGGAATGTTTCTCTGGAATTCCCCGGTCACAATCTCATCCTAGTTTCCACAATGAAGTTACTTACCTTTGTTTTGGCTTACGCTCAGGCAAGTGACATCGGAAAATCCATAGCTTTGGAGGTATGTATTTTGAAAGGGGAAGAAAATTTTCCTAAGGAAACCCCCCTTGATGTGGAACTAGCAGTAGAAATTTATACCTTGGCTTCTACCAAGACGTGCGAAAGTGGATAGGATGATACTTATGGGAAAATTTTAGTTAATGGGGGAAGTAATTTGATATTGAGGCAGTGGAATATTGGGAGTCTAGAGCGGACACAAAGTGCTGGGGTAGTAGACATGGTGGGATAGTGGTAGGGGAAGGGTCATTAATCTAGCAGAAGGTGGTCGCAAGTTCTTGTTCTCCGGGTCCTTCTCCAAGTTGTCTCAATGGTTGTTCTAAGATGGCTAACTCTAGTACCCCTTCTCTTTTATGCTTACCCTCACGACATTAAGTTGTATAATATTCGTTGTGGTAATATTTGTGTTTTGGTTTGTCTATTTGCGGGTAGTTGTTGCCATTATCTGTTTTTCTGTCACCTCTCCTTGCTAACATTGCATATGCCCTAATAACGACATCTCCTCAATCTTTTTTTTGTGTGTTATATTAATTCGAAGGATAGCAAATTTTCTAGCCATGGTGGTTTAAAAATTATGAGTCTAGGATGGTTTTGGTAGCTTGTGGGTTGGTTGGCACTCATAACTTTATCTTTGTTGGGGGTTGACAATGGAGTATATGTTATGTTGGTTGGCATTTACCTAGATTTGGACTTGTGCTTTGGCATTCTATTATTAAGCTCTTTTGGAGTCATTACTTAGGTTGTGACTTTTTTTATTATTTTTCTATTGCTCGCTTTTGTAGGGAACTTGGACAAGAGACCCCTCAGTGCAATATGTCAAGACAACGTATGCGCAATCAAAGGGGAGGGGGTGGACTGAGTCCCCAGAGCAAGAATTGGGCCCAACAACAAGCTCCGGAAGAAATAGTTATATTTTACTTTATTGGTCCCCCTAAAACTCGAAATGAAATTCATAATTTGCAGTCTTGGACTTATATGGATCGTTAAAATTTTTCAAACACTGAGATCTTGGAAGATGTCTCTCACTGGGTTCGTGGCCCTGGTACTACCAAGGGACAAAGGAAACAATATCTCAATTCCATCCTTCTGCATTGGCAAATGAAAACTCTGTTGGGTAGGGTCTTAAAGGAAAAACAAGAGGAGAGATATAATATATTTGCATCGTTGGAAGATATCAAACGAGCCCAACGAAACCAACAATAGTATCTAAAAAAGACTTGATGCATGGTTGGCACATTTGGAATGCTCTTTGCAATGTGAACCTAATCCTCCTACACCTCTTGGGTCTAGTGCAAAGGATCCAATGGTTGTTATTTCTAATGTTTGACATTTTTGTATTACAACATATTGATATATTTTTATACATATTTTTGGACTCTCCCTTCATAATATCTAGTGGCCATAGTAACAAATTGAAACCACATAACTAGTTGAATGATATATTTTATTTTTAAAAAATTATAAAAAAATACAAATAATTTAAATAATAAAAAAATATCTACAACAATTAAAAAAAATCACTCACATTTTTTGATAGAAAAAACTACACACCCTAATATGTCTAAGGATAAACCGTCACTTATTCAAATTAAAATGTTTATAGACATAATTAAAAAATAATTCAAAGTAACATATCACGAATAAAATTGGTATAATTCAACATACCAATCAAATAAAATATATTTTATATAACATATAAAACTACATTACTATATTACATCACAAATTCGGATAGTTCCTACTATGATGCAAAACACAAACTAAATAAATGGTATATTTCAACATATATGTTTAGGAGATTAAATTTCCTTAAATCATTAAATTTTAAATTTTCATAATTATAAATATTTTAATAAAATAAATATATTAATTTGTTAGACATTATTTATATCAAAAAAATCGTATCTCTCACTACATTTGAAAAAAAAATTACAACTGTGATATTTCGTTCCAAATTGAAACATGGATGAGGGCACCCATATGAAAGGATGTGTACAAAAATCTTGAACTGTAAACAAGCAATGAATTCTGAAGATAAAAGTCTGGGTAGTTTTTAATTCGGCATAAACCAAAGAGTGAATAATGAGCATAGAACCAAAGAGTGAACCGGGAAAATTACATAAAAATAAAAATAAATTATAATGATAAATAAAATATTGTGATTTTTATATAAAAATATAAATAAAATAAATGTACTAGTATAGTTTTATTTTAAATATGGATTTAACATGTGTTGAGAGAGATCAAATTTTTTACGTGTAAATTTCTTTAGAGTGTAAAATACAATCGGTACAACATTGAATATTTTTTATTTTAACAATTTTTTTTTTTTCTATATATAGATATATATGAAGTTGATACTGACATAAATTAGTTAACATAGATTTTCAAATAGTTTATTTAATCTCTTGAAATGTTTTTGAAAAGTATAAGATTTAAACATCTTACACATACATTTTTATTTGGTCCAACATGAGCAAAATTTTAATTTTGATGATGGAAGGAGATAGTTATACATCATCATTGGGCTCTAGAATGAGCCCTCGGCTCAATGAGCAAAGAGGAATCGAATTTGTTGAGATGCAAACTTTTTTTAGAGTGAAAAGAGATTTGATTCCTCTCTACCCTTGGTAAATTAGAAGTTAAAATAGAGCTAAGATGGTACTAGTACAAGCATCTTAATGACATTGTTTTTGTCAAGGTTTTAAAATTTTTAATTGCAAAAAAACGATATATATATATATATATTTTTTTCTCATTTAAACTTTATTTTTAATTATATAAATAAATTCAATATCTTAAAAAACACTTAAAACACTAAAAATATGTAGAATTTATAAACCAAACATGTAATTCTAACCAATCCTTGAAAATATTACCTAAAAACTAAAAAAAAACATAAAATAATTAATATTATTAAATCACTGTAATCTGATCCTTCATCCATCCATCAGTGTCCTTTCAACCCACTTGGTATCCTTAAAAATAAGACCTAAAAAAACATAAAATAGTTAATTTTAATTATATTAGTGTAATCTGACCATCCATCCATCCATCAATGTCCTTTCAACAAACTTGTTGGACAAGTGTGTTGCAAGTTTGCTGGTCTCCCTAGGTCTCTTTCATTGTTTCCTTTCGTGCTTTCGGACTACATTCATTCTTTGATTTTTCCTTTGGCGTTTCTGCTATTTCTGTTCCTTTGGGTGAATTTTTGCTTCTCATATTGCTTTAACATGTCTCCTCTCCAACTATATCTTGGTTATGGTTACCCAATGCCTGCTAAGTCCATATCTATTGTCCTGGATAATGACCATCTCTAAATAATAGCTAAGTAGAATGATGACAACGACCATCTCTAAATAATAGCTAAGTAGAATGATGACAACGATTTATGGTCATGGTCATGATCATAGTACCTTGAAAATGGTGATGATTTTATTATCGTTATTGAGTTATTACATCCATCAATCATCAGCCTTGTCATGATTGAAGTTGAGATCATAAGCAACACCATTATATCACACAATTACCATTAGTACAAGTCAATTTCAAAGGGAAAACTGCATAGAAATCCAAAATCAAACAATATAGGAAAGTAAATATAATTATAGCTGGTCTCTCTGAAATATCTCTTCGATGTGCTCTCTATTTTTATGTCCTAGATAAATATATAACTCTATTTTTAATCATTTTACTATATGTCTTCGTGAATACATCTAAAATAGAAGTGTTATTTCATCATTTTATCTCAATAATTTTAATAGTAGATATATAAAGTCAATTTATATTAAAAAAAAAAATTATTATGGTCAATACAATTATTTAGGGTAAGATAAAAAATCATTACCTTTTTTAGCATATTAAGTTGAAATTGAGTAGAATATAATATCTAGAAATGATAATAATGTAATTAGTCATTGTTACCATTTGATAATGATGGTTATTTTTGTATTTCCAAAGGCATTTTTGTCTCAACAAGCATAGTAAAAAGGATGTTAACTTTTTGGAGATTAGTGATAATTGTAAGTAATAAGCAAAATCTTGGACAACACATTTAAGTTTGATCTTACTCTAGGCATTACTCATGGTTGATCAAGGCAGTAGATTGCTAGCATAAATGCGGATGAGAATTCACTTGGAACATCATTCAAATGACAAATTAAGGTATGCTGCATATTGGGAGGAGTTTCTAAAACTTTGGTGGCACTTCTACATATTTTAAGACATATCTTTCTATTGATGTTCCTTTGGGTGTTAGTACACATTGTTTAAGGCACTTCACATATTTGGAGGCATGTTTCACCATTGGAGGATTAATGTGGCCCCTTCAACATATTTCACAAGCAATTTTGAACTCACCTAAAGGAGTGTATGTCTCCTTTAGAGGATGTTATCATCAAGTGCCATATGGCTCTAAATCACCTTTATGAAGGTTAAACACTACTTTAGAGAAATGCCCAAATTTTGAGTTGGCTTGTGGACCCAAGTGTACCTTCTTATCCAAATATATTTGACCCACTTTTGGGGTTGTATTTTGTTAAGAGGAGGTGTGGCAATGATATATTGATTCTATCATGCATTAAAATGTGTAAATATTTCACTTAACCATATTCATTTACTTGGAAGACATGTTAACGTGTTTTTATCTTGGGACTTATCTACACCTAGGGAATACACACACATGTGCTGATTACATTGGTCCATGTCACAAGTTCATCTCATTGGTCTCATTATAATTTAAATCTCTATGTATTAGGGTATCAATGGATGAATGCATATTTTGAATATGATTTGATATTTTTTGGCACATGATAATTACACCAAAATGAGAAAAAATTATAATACTCAATTGGGTTATCATATAAATTGGGATATTTGATAATATGAGATTTAATGCATAACCCTCATGTTATAACCTAATGATTTTGATCTTAAAGTTACTTATAACAATAATAATAGGAATCAAACTAATATTTAAATATGCTCTTGGATGCTAATAAAAAGCCAATGCTGAATACTTGAAATCTTTCTAAAAACCTTCTGAATTCACCCATTCCCAAGAAATACATAATGAGACTCCATATAATGATAAGTATTAACAAACACTTTTATATGTTTGTAAACGCTTGCATAACATGGGTGACCATGATAGGACACTCATTATATATGTGTGTGTGTGTGTGTGGATATCTTTTCTATCTATAGAAAGTTCTAAAAAAATGGGGTAACAAATGTCTCTAATTATGGCACTATATAACCTTATGGTGTTGATAGTGTTCTATATTGGCCTAACTTATGAAATAAAGTTATAATTTTTTAATTGAGATTTGGAGATTGAGGAGTTTGCTAAAATACAACATAGAAAAAATCCCAAAGTGTTACTTCCACAGGAGCAATCAAAGACATGAACATAGGTTTATGTCTAAAAATGAAACAAAAGAAAAATGGAGCTCACAGACAACAAAGATCATACGCACTCTAAATTGGTTTCCACACCAGACAAATACCCATTTCCTTCTCCTCGGCCATGTGCACATGCACTAGTGTGCATCACATACATACAACTACACACGTCATACAACACCATGCAATACATGCATCTACACGAGTGCCATATGTACCACATGTACATGGTACCACCTGTACATTGCAACCACCTGCACAATGTTTGCACAATGCCACATGTGTAGTGCACCATTGTACAATGTGTAGACAATACCAAATGTACACAGCATCACATGCACGACATGTGCACAACACCACATGTACATAACATCACAGGCACGACATGTACACAACACCACATGCACACAACACCACATGTACAACATGTGCACGACACCACATGCTCACAGCACCACTTGTACAATCATGCACACAACACCATATGTACAACATGCATATAACACCATATGTACATAGAACTGCATATCCAACATGTGCATAGCAACATTTGTACACAACACTTCATATCCAACATTTGCACAACACCATATACACAAAACACTGCATTTCCATCATGTACATAACAACATCTATACCCAACACTACATATGAAATATTCATACAACACTATATGTACCATCTTGTACATAGCATTGCATAAACAACATGTACACACACTATGTATACACAACATCGCATGTGCCCAACATCATAGATCCAACATGTACAACATATACAACATATGCACAACAATAATACCTCACATCCAAAAGCACATTGTCTCTACCAAGAAACCTTGCTCCAAGTGTATTATCTTTGCTTGTCCCAACATGTCGTAGACCACACTGCTTTCATTTCATTGATGTATCCTTCCAAATTACCTATCATAAAAATAGGCATAATACAAGTATATAATATCAATTCATTTCCACATGATGTTGACCTCGTATATTTGTCATGACTACTCTTCCCACTTGATTCCTCATGAACCAAAAATTTCTTCATGCTATTCACCCGCATAAGAAATCATTCCTCCACAAGAACGATCCCTAACAACCCTGTTAGACAGTGACAACATACATACATACATATATAGTAATTAGCATAAAACAATCATCATGTTGTCAAACAATGACATACATATATACATGCATACATATATAAACATCAACATAATCATGATCATGACATAATTACCAGATAACATAATGTCTAGGTTAAGAGAACTTCCTTTATCCGTGTACAACATGTACAACATTAAGAAAAATCATTCCGAACATAGCCAAGGCATCTGACACCTCAGATCCATTTAATTTACCTTTTCTAGTTACATTTCACATGTTTGTATTGCCATCATCCATTTACCACTATGGACCAACCAGTCCTACCGACCATCATAGTCTTACCTTCCACTTCCCTTAATCATGCAAAAAGCTTCAATTGAGTCTTACCTTACCTGTTGGGTACCACATGAATCTCCCTAAGCTCCACTAACTTTCCTCTTTCCCAACCAATTCCCAAGACTCAAAACATAAAAGGCAACCCAAGAAACAAACAAGAAGAATATAATGAAAACCCATAACAACAATATGACACTGCAACAAAGTGGCATAGCTATGTACCAAACACACGCAAAATCTCAAATCAAGCGCAACAATCGCAAAATACCAAAATCATAAGACTAACAACAGACACCATCACTCAATCCCCATGGTACCTAGTGCTTCCAAAGGAAAGCTCAGCCTGAGCCTTCTTCAAGGTTCATGGAAATCTCTCTTGCCATGCAACTCCCTGAATTATATTGCCATAAACACATAATGTCAGTGCATAAATAAACATAACAATACATCAGTTACCTTATCTTGTCGTGCCAAAATTTCTTCCTCGCAACTAAACACATCCATGCCATCTCTCAAGGGACTTTAATTATCTTGGCAGACCCACCTGTAACTAGAGACTGGCTAATATACTTGTGAAGTACATGTTCATGAATCTAGCACATATCCACATGATGTCAACAAAATCAAGGTTAAGAATATTCCTTGTATGCAAAGCACTCATTTGTTTGGAATTAGGGTTTCCAAACATAGCCAAATAAATTATTTCCCAATTCCTTTATTCTACCTTTTTCCTTGCTGCAATCGAGGCTTACCATGCGTTCTTGCATCACCCAACTGTTAGTTATATAAACACATCAACTATTACCTTGTCATGCTAATATAAGCATGTTTCCTACAACTTCTCACACATTTCAACCACATTTTCCACATATCAAAACAATCATATCTATCAATTTGAAATCAACATTTACCAAGACTAACAATCATGTCATAATCCATACTCAACTCATAGTCATCAATCATAATTCATAATGCTACAACTATCACCTATCATACTCAAGTACATGTTAGCTATCTCAACTTATATGTATTAGCACAATCATCTTAAAACAATATTATTTGAACACATACTCATATTATGCAATTCATCAAACATTCAACCAACTTGCAACATATCATGTTAAATAAATCAACTAAACGACATAATCAAACAGTCAAGCACCAAATATACAACATAAGCAAACTCGTACCTTACTGTGTCTCGGGGGAGGCTATCTTGTCTGCACAATAAATCTAGTTAGCATGATATAAATTCACAACATATCAACTCAAAAATAAATAAGATCATGATATCCAAAATAGTCACTAGCTAACATGTTTACATCATAACTCATACACAATTATCGTTCACACATATGTAAAGTCAATCTAGATTAGTACAAAACCATATCACAAATATGTCGACTCATACATGAATATCGTAACCATAACCATCTACATAGGCCAATCCAAGTTAACACAATACATATAACATCAAGATATGTAATGCAATGAAACATAATCATCACGCATATGGCCAATCCAAATTACAACATCAAGATCTCAATGAGATAACTCTAATCATCAAGTTAATAGCATATAACAACAATAAGATATATATCATGCTTATCAACAACATATAACCTAATCATCAGGTTATCTAATGTAAAACAACAATGGAAATTCATACAACTATAAGTTACTATCATTCTTGACTGTCTGACACATGTGCATATAACTACACTAATCAACTAACATCTATCATGAATGTAACCATAACATTAAAAGACATGTACATAAACCTGATTTATATAAACCTAATGCATATAACAATCCTTAACCTGCATACCTGCATGCCCAACACACAAACCTATATGATGACATGCTCTTGCCTCAAATTCCAATGTTGCAACCTCATTATGATGATATGCATCTCCTACTCAATCTCAACCAACACATTAGCATCATAACATACCAATATCACCCTGATGACCTAAATTGCATATCATGACTTCACAAGGCATTTTTACCTACTATTCATGCATAACTATAACTGAGACCATACATGCATAACAATTGCATATAGACATATAACACATGAGCACCAAACCATGTACGCACCCTTTTAACTAGAGTCCAGTCATCAATGCATGACCATATCGACTTCACAAACCATGACCTCATGCACGACAATAACCATTACTCCATTGTACGCATTGCCAAATGTAACCATCAACATGCATACACAATTCCTAATCAAATACACATATGCATGAGCACATGTAGTCGAGCGTAAGCAATCAATCCTTGTAATCAACCTACAAGACTGATGCATGTAATCAAATAAACAAGAATGAAACCCAACGTACAAGGATGTAATCAAGCTACATATAATTGTATAACCAGTCATATACACATGACGATGCATTCCATAAAATTGACATCAAGTTCCTCATGATAACTCTACTACTACCATGATCACTATGATGCAGTGCAACAAGCACATGGAATGCAAGTGTAAGACACACACACACAACTGATATGCATGCATGACCAACACATTCGTCCAGGGAGAGTGCAACCATGCTCTGATACCACTCCGTAACACCCCCTCCCAGGTCTACCCAAAGTAACCATGCCAACCGGGGTAAACATGAGGAGATATGCTACTATGATCATATTTGACCTCCTATGTCACCTTAAGGAAGTGGAATCGACAGAACATCATATACAGTCATTCAACATCATCAACAGAACCCTCAGGAGACAAGTTAGCCACTCAGACATCCTGTCCCTGGGTCCCACTGCTATTCTTCAACTCTTAGGCCATAATCTCTCTCAGGCTATGGGAAAGGGAGCGACTAGAAACCCAAAGTTACTCTCACAAGCTTGACTGTCAGCGACTGTGGACCAAAATTGCTAGTTCTGTGTGAGGGACCCCGAGATTTAAGCCACTTTTCTAGCCCAGAATCCTGGCCTCTACCCATAACTTGTTGTAACTTCCAGAATTCACTAAAAACACGATAACAATATTGATCAATCAAAAATCATCCTTGGGACTAGTCCTGAGCATCCCCAACCGGGACTGGCATTTTTTCAAACACTTGGCATCAATGCAACTTACAGGTTTAAGATACAATTCAGAGCATAAATGACTGAAAGAACTTATGAAACAAAACCAGAAATATCACATCCTTCTCCATTGAACTACTACATCATCAATTAGTTCTTGCATCCATCCATTTAACAATTACAAGAAAATATATGAAATAACCATGACATAAACCAACCATTCAACCATGCCTATAACAAACATAAAACCATATAAATTTCAGAGATATGACATCCATTAAATCCACATATAAATCAATGCTAAAGTAAGAGAACTTAGCTTTTGTTAATCAAAGGAAAATCCAACCAGGTTCAGGACTTCCACGTACCACCTGACCATAGACATGGCTGATCCAAATATTTATTTCAGTTAGTCACCCCCATGCCATATTCCAATCATGAATGTGGGATCTCATATAACAACTAATCGAAGAACAGCCAAGGGAATATAGAGGCTAAACCACCTCCACCCTCATCAAACCGTGATCACACCAAAACTAGTGCTCTGATCACAACTGAACAGAACTTGGAATGCCATCCGGAATCCATCACTATCCTTGAGGAATTTTCCATCTCCTTGTCTCTCAGGCTTTACCGCAATCCAAACTAGATCACTAGGCCCTAAACCAAGACTTCTCCCTTAGGCTTTACCATGTATCCCGCTAAAACCAGTCAAGGGATTCCTAGCCCTTTAGAAATGAAACTTGAGGCCACCTTCGCCCTAGATTTTGAAATCCATCCGGCAAACCAAAGTTCAGAAACTGAAATATACATCCCAATATGCCATGGAATCCAAAAAAAGGCTAGGCTAGGCTTAAGTCCAATTTTTTTAACTCGACAAAACCATGTCACCGACAGTAAGAGAACCATACACCAACATGAAAATCCATGCATGTCCAAACCAGCTAGGGAATCACACATGTCAAAGGTTACTTGTAAGTATTCCTGCTGAAGTTGCTTGAATCCTGCTTTCCTTTCCTTGATCCTTACTTTCTTTTTCCTTTCCTTTCCTTGATTTTCCTTTCCTTTGCTCCAAACTAGAGTGCTCAAAGAAAACTCCAAGTGACCAAGAGTGAGAGAGAGAGAGATCCAAACTTGAATTAACAAAAGATTACACTAACCAAGCTTAACATTGACTAAGCTTAACACTGACTAAGCCTGCCAATTGATCCTCAGAAGCCTTTCTATGAATGAGGTCTCTATTTTGTTCATTTTCCATTATTTTCCTTCAATTTCCTCCTCACATGAAACCTATGACCTTTCACCTTACTTTTCTCCTAATTTCCTTTATTTTCATAAATAAGTGTGCCAAAAATGTCTTTTTTCTTTTTAATGCCTTTTCCTTTGCCAATTTCCTTAGCCAAAACACACATCCAATGATGCCCTCTAGGATATATTTGCCCAACATTTAGCTTGGAATACGTGTCCCTTACCTATGGTCTTACGTTTTTGCCTTTATTAACTTTTATTACATGAAATTTTCACTAGGGTTGTTACAATTAATACAAGCAGTTGTTTCTTTCCTATTTGCACTTGTTATGATGCTCATTGCAAAAATCCTTAATCATTTGCATACTTTGTAATTGAGTATTGGATTCATGTTAAGATATATGCTATGTTGAAATTTCCATATATATTGTGTTTCCGTCTTTATCTATGTTATGCTTTTATTCCTTGTTTGGTTTTGTCTATGCAGATCTTCTCTTGAAGTGACAAGGAGAGGCTTTTGAAAGCATCAAGGGACATCTACAAGAATTTCGTAGAAAGGTAAGAGGTTCTTGCAAACTTTATATATAATATTTTAGTTATAGACTAAGCAAAGTTTACAATTACTTATTCATTTGTTTCTAGATGTGTCTTTGAATCTATGGAGATTGTTCTTGTGTGCAAGAACAATTTGTCCACCATATCAGAAGGGAAATTCAAGCATGGATGGTTTTGGAGGCATTTTTCAAGACTGTAGCTCTTCTCCTAAGCATATTTTTTCCCAAAGTGGTGGTATTAATACTAATAATATGGCAGGCCTTTTGGGTTTAAAAGAAGGTATTCAAATAGTTATTCATGAGAACTTTGTTTTTCTACAGATTGCAAGATATTCTGAGGTGGTAGGGTAATGTGTCAAAAGGTTTTTGAATGGTTATCCCCCTAGTAAATTAGTGAAGGGTTGGAGATTGGAAGGAGTAGTTGTAAGGATTAAAATGTCACTTGATCAGCTGGAGTATGTGATTGTGAAACATACCAAAAGGGATGGTAATAAGGTTGCAAATTTTTTAGCAAACTGGGGTTGTAAATCTCATGATTTAGTTTTGTATGAGAGTTGGCCCTCTTCCAACTTTGAGTTTCATTATGTCTCCATCCAGGGTTTTCTAGATACTGATAAGAGATACCGTGATGGGGGTGATACTCTAGACATGGTTTGATATTTCAAATGTGTGCCACTTGTTACAGGTGTCACTTCTAGTTAAATGAAGTTTCAAGTGTTCGTTGTGGAGGAATGTTGGATCACATCTGGGTAGGCAACTTTAAATATGCTATGATGCTAAAATATTGGTTTAGGTACAAGGTTGGCATGATTGGAGGCGAGGCTTGCCCCTCATTCCCCTCTAAGTGTTTCAAGTTGGTGAAAATTTTGTTCATTCTTGTTTGCTCAAAGTGGAAGTATCCGTAAAGTCCAATATGATTACTAAAAGTGGGTAGGGTTCTTTCTATTCATGGAATCTAATGGTGGTATGCTCCCTGTAAGTTATTATTGTTCCATTTATGGTTTGGTTCATTAGTAGTCCCATATAATTTTCTTTGGTCTCTCCAGTTTTTGTTGTTTTGTGGTTTCTTTTCAATTTCATTCTTAGTCTAAGCCATCTAACGATGGTTGGCATTGTTGTCATAGAGTTGGTGAATTGTCTTATTGCCTTAGTATGTTCTAGAATTGGCTTATTTCCTTAGTATGTTTTAGTCTATTAGTCTTTTCATCCTTCCAATCGCCAGATAAATTGTATTTTCGATGTCCTTGCTCTTATGATTCTTACATTATTATAGTGGTGGTGAGAGTACTTATTGGGTTTGAATTTTGTTTCTTAGCACTCACTTGGTCTGAATTACTTGTTCTTTGTCTAACAATTAAAAAGTATTTAGATTATTGTTATAGTCTCGTTATGTTTGGTAAACTTAGGCTTTCTAGTGTTTACCTCTTATTGGAGGGTCTTTGTTATGCCCCTAAGTTAGAGTGTGTTTTTCCATGTGCCATATTTGTTCCTTGTTATTTTTTCTTATGGTGATGACCTGTTAGTCTTCAAGTTGGTTTTTTAGGGAGGTATATTATGGTTCTTCTCATATTTTGTTGGGTGGGTTTCTTGCTTTTCTGGTTCCTAGAATTTGTTATGAGAACCTCTCATGACTTTTCGACAAAGGATGAGTTCCAGTAAGGGTGGAGGAGGAGATGTTAGTCAAAAAAGGTGTCATCCATTCACGTATGACTCAGTGGCCACTCTCTTCAATGTAGTTCCTCTGAAGGTCCGAAAAGAGATCTTATTGCTGGAAAATAAAGAGGTAGTGAGTCGCCCATATTACTCAGATTCTAAGGTGATAAGGGAGGAGTTCAAATGGATTCTAGACCTTGGAAAATATCAGAAGAAACAACTTCATTTCCTCAACTCACTGGCCTAGAATAAGCAAATGGCTACTTTGCTTCATCTGATATTCCAAGATATGAAATCTGATACCTTTAATCTATTTTCCTCTATTAACAATAAGAAAAGAATGATACACAACCTCTGATCTTGTGTTGATAGTTTGGATTCTTGTTTGGCTCGAGTTGAAGTTTTTCTGATCAATGATTCAGCCTCTGGGGACCTTACATATCCTCCAGTTGATCATGGACAATCTCCCACTAATATTTCTTCTGATCATGATTAGGGTTGGTGCAATTCATAGTTTTGGCAGTTATTTTTGGTTTAAATGCTTCAAGGTTGCAGATAATATGATCATCCATTGGAATCTCACTATTATTGTTGTTATTTTGTTAACATCATCTTTTCTTGGCAGTCTATGCTTAAGTTTTTATGATAATTTTGTTTTGGTTCTAGCATCTAAGTATGCTTAGTTTCCTTTTGTGTTATGGGCACATAAAACTTATATTGTGCCAATTGAAACCAACTTCAACATCTATTTCCCATTTGGCCTCATCATGCTAACGATTACTCTTTGTTTGTGGGGTGGAAGACTTTTCTTGTGTAGGAGATGCTCTGTCGGAATTTGGATCAATTTGATAATGTTTCCCTCAAACAAAGGATGTGCTTCTATGGATTTGGTGCATGTACTTTTGTTGTGTTTTTTTACACCAATTTGCTCAATCATTCTCTAGAAAAGTCTCATTACATGAGGAGCCTCAAATCTGTTTACAAATCCTTCTTTGATGTTATTGTTGAAATGTTGTCTAAGGGGTTTTGGGATTTTGGTTTTGCTAGAAAAATTGCATTATTGTATTGATGTTTAAGCGGTTCTGGGATTTCATTTTTTATGAAAAAACTGCTGATTGTGGACTTTATAACGTTGATGTCCAAATTGTCAATATGAATTTCAAATTTTTTACATAAATATAAAGTATTTTATAAAAAACACTATATTTTACATTTTTTTTTAATAATTTAAAATTAGCAATTTTTTTTGTCACATAATACATTATATCTTTGTAACCTAAAAAGGCTCATGTTCGTTTATGGAATAAAAGATCTCTATATTGAAAGCCAAACTTCATGTTAAAAATCACATCTATTCATGTTGGGATGGGGTCCCGTAGGTCAGTTTTGGGGTTAAAATAACCCAAGTTTTGATGTATTTTTTGTAAGTAATGTAAAGTCTCAGCGATTTGTGGATGTGGAGCATGTCGATGGTTAGGAGTCAAAGGGTTTTTAGCCCCTTGTTTACGTAAAGTTTGATTCGGCTTTCAGATCCACCCATGGTCTGTGGACCATGGGATGTATGTAAAATTCTATAAATAGGTGTGCTTTAGGGAGTCTAAGGCATAATCTTGGATGTAATGGGTCAGTAAGAGAAAAGTGATAGCGTAGAGAGTGGGTTAGATAGGAGAGAAAGGATCTACAACTGAGTGCGCAGAGGCCTAGGTAGAGTCTGCAGCTGAGTGCGCGAACCCCTGAAGCTGAATCCATAGGGTAATTTTGAGTCTATAAACCTAAACAGAAGATTAATAAAGAAGACTATTGAAGAATTCTTGTGTATATCTGTTTATTTATGTTTACTTCTATTTACAATATATGTTGTCGATGAATAATGTGATTATGAAATATCAATCTAATGATGCACGAATCTCTTGAATAACTCTTAATAGATATACACAATGCATGTTAAGTACTTTCTCAAAGACTGTGATGAATTGTGTTATGTTTTCTAATTAACCTAAGTAGATTTGCATGAATGCTAATCTAGGATTGTTCTCTGATGCGCATAAGTGGATAAATCCATTGATAAGGGTCCAAAAAAGTTGATCGTAGACCTTCGTGAAGGTCTGAAGGCTGTTTTAATAGAGTTGCAGTGCCAAGCCCTAAGGGTTTATCGATCTGCACAAAGGCATATCCGAGGCACTAAAAGACATCACTTGTCTCTGGATGTAGAAACTTGGTTCTTGCATCCCCCAATACTACTTCGGGTGAGACTGTAGCCTGCGCTACGCAGGTTGTTGCCAAAAGGTCCAGTAGTGTAGGGATTTATTGGTTGGCACAACTAACTCTAAACCTAGGTCAGGACCCCCTAAGCCAACAAATGGTTCCGTTTCCGTGACTGAGATCTTCTTGAAGGATATGTGTGATGTCGCATCACTAGAACCCGACGAAGAAAGAAATTGAAAAGTGGCTGGATAGAAAAATTCACAAATTTGCGACACAAGAAAACAAGAATCCGCACCTATCAAAGGAGAAGTTGTTGGATAGGTATTTGTATACGAAGATAAACAAAATTTTCTTTTGCACCTTCCCAATTGAATGATACAAATGGTTAGCTAAGTTAGCAGATGTCAAGGGAGGTGGAAGCTTGACAGACCAATAGTGTGGACTCCATAATTGGTAAGACAATTAGAAGCCTCTGAAGACAAGATCGTGCGAGTTTGTCGATCACTGGCTTGATCAATTATAGGAGGATTTCTTACATAATTTGCATTTGATAATTTAGTGAGCTACAACGAAGCGGAGCGATGATTTTTCAAGGGACCGCGAGGTAAGTATTTAAGATCTTTGAATACCTGGATTAAAATGTTGTTATATGAAAAACAGGTTATGCCATTGCCTTGATGTTTAGAGCTAGGCGAAGTGGAAAATTATTTAGAAATCGAGAGGGATCAGGGCCATAGTATAGTCCCTTGATTGGACCTCCTGTAAGTGATAACGAAGGGGCGGAAAGGATTCCACCGTGAAGTGATGTCCAACTTATAACATAGGGTTTTCTGCAGACACATCATTCATCCACTCCACCTCCACCTCCACTAGATACACTTTCGCCCACACCTCCACCACCACCACCACCATTCAACATGTCGAACACAATGAAGCTGCTAATTTTCAAGGACATAGGGAGAGAAGATACATAACAATTTTGGTTTGTTGTGAATGTTGTGTGGATGGCGCAACAGATTACTGATGAAAATATAAAGAAGGCACAATTGGTTACCACTCTGCAGGATCGTGTGCTGACTTGGTATATTAAGTACTTCTTTGATAATCCTATGGAAACACTAGCAAAAACTATGGTTGCTTTAAAGAAAAGAGTTTAGTCAGCCTAAGTATGACTCGTAGTTAGTACTCGGATTTAAGGAAATCACAATGAGGGTTGATGAGATGCCTTGGGAATTAGATCAATGGTTGAAATGTGTGATTCAAGAAGCTAACATGCAACTCACAAACAGTCAGCATTGCGAGTGGTTTATAGCTTTGCTTTTGCCCCACCTGAGGATTGCTATGTCGCAACAAAAGATAGGAACTCAGGAAGAAGCCCTGGAAATCGCGATGAGGTTGCATGTAACACCCATTCAAGATGCGACCTTGGGAGTACAACAGATTCACTCTCAGTTATAGAGCCTCTACTTAGAATTGCAGAGATTAAAGGAAGACAAGGAGACTAAACCGAAGGTGCGTGCGAAATTCTGGTGTCTGAAGTGTAAGGGTCAGGGGCACGATAAAGACCACTGCCTTGTATTCGTGAACTATATCACAGGAGGGGGGAAAATTCCCCTGAGGCCAGAAGCTTCGACGAGGCCAAGCATAGGGTTTGTGCTATGGTGTGTTATTTGTCAGGTTTTTGGACAATATGCAACGGATAATCGTCATTTGCTTCAAAATTTCATCTAGACACCTCAACAGTTGTTCCTGTAACTTCTGCAAATCAGTGGGCCACGATGAGCACCATTGTCGCAGTTATGAGATGATGATGGAAAGAACACCTACGTAAGATATGCAAGTAGAAACTCGGTCTCCTGAGCAGGGCACCGAAGGAGCACGTGGAGGATATCAAGGATGAGGACGGGGTCGGGGGGGGCTGGTAGAAGCCGGGGACAGGTTATCTATTACAACTGCGGAACACTAAGGCACTACACGTAGGAGTGTCATAATATGACATGCCCGTCATGTAAATACTGTAGCCAGTTTGATCACACTATAGAAGAATGCACGGTGTTGATAACTAAGATGAAGGAGAAAAAGGCGTAGCCTCGACAACCTACACAAAACTTACAGATGATGAGAGCTAAGCCTCGTGAGGAGGATCAGAGCATGAATATATTGTTGAGAAGTGGAATAACAACTTATGATGATAAAGGAAAACAGCCTGAAGAGGATGGATGGGTCTGCAAGGCCCAGAAAGGAAGCAGGTTTTGATTTGGCACGCACTAAGGAAACTTTTATGGAAGCCAAGAAAAGCTTTGTTGAGGCCTCCACGTCAGGAAGCCAGAACCAAGTGCAAGAAACCAATGCAATTAAAGAGGTTGATCCCTCTGTCCTTACTATGTTCTTGGAGACCTGCATGAAACTGTTATGTGATAGAAAAGTTATGAAAGGCATGCAGGAGCTAATAAACAAATGCGTCGTTAAAGAGAACGCCCTTGATGGCCACCGCATAGTTAGAAAAATTGGAAAACATAAGGCTAGAACGGGGTACGAGATGAGGCTCACCGCACAGACAAGAGATTATGAGATAGACCAGGTCATCTTGGATCCGAGGTCCAATGCAAACGTTTTGCCAAAACAAACATGGGAAAGAATGGGGAGACCTGCACTACAGTGGTCTTCGATCCAGTTCAGAATGGAAAACCAACATAAGATCATTCCTATGGGACGCCTATATGGAGTAACAGTTGATATAGAAGGTGCAAGCGCAATGGCTTATTTTGAAGTGATAAAGATCGTTGATGACAATAATCCATACCCTACGCTCCTCGGAATTGACTGGGTCATTGACATGAACAAGGTCATCAAGTTAAAGAAGAGGACGATGTCCTTTGAAAGGAAATCACTTCATGTTGTAGTGCCGTTGGACCCTAAAAGAAGGGCGCGCTACACTGAACCGTTCCGTGATTATGGAGAAAGTGAGGATGAATTAGATCATATCTACAAAATAATAGCGCGAGACCAGGACTGGATCAATCCAATGATAGATGGACGGATTGCATGGGACCAGGAGAGTTCATGTACCTCTGATTCAGATGAAGAGTTGGAGCACTGGCAGAATCGTTTGTATGAAGTATCTACATTGCGCTGCAACATGATGAATAAATCGTTGCGCTGCATTTTGTCGGAGGTAAGGAACTTACCTTATTATAATGGTTTAACTGATGTGGATAAGTTTTTGGATGCGTTTGAGCATGTAGTCCCTGAGCATCACCGCTTCCAAGTGTTAGATTTGGCACTACGCGCTATGCCCGCACGATGGTGGGGTACGCACAAGCATAACTTTGATGGATGGCAGGATTATAGAAGAATGATGAGATTGTGGTTTGGACATCCTAACACTCAATTGGACGAGAAATACGATGGGAGGGATGATTTGCGCAATCACCTAGCGAAGTGGACTAAAGCCTATGGAACGGAGCCACAGCCAGAGTGGGTACACTTATTTTGCCATAATTTGGATACAATTCCCATGAACTAGTATTTGGAGATGAAGCTCTGCCATGGCACCGCGAAGTGGGATATATTAAGAGAAGGGTTCTTATTAACCTTCAGTTTTGAAGATGGATTCATGAGCATTGATGAAGCCCTACAGAAGATTAAGGCAGTTATCTTCAGAACACCATAAGAACCTCTAGAATGGGTCTAGCCAGATTGGAGCACCCAGCTGCACCATGTGTTGGAATGTTATAATGTGACCGCTAAGGAGGAGGATGAAGATCCAAGAAATATCAATATTCCAGAGGTGGGAGGGCATCATGAAGTCAAGGGCCCACAAATAGACAACCCAGACATCACCATGTCGTTGAAAACAAAGCAAGTAAACATTGGGACTGAAGCAGAACCGAAGTTTGCAAAGACTGGAGATTACTAGGACAACACTGTTGTGGATAAAGTTGTCGAGTTACTCCGCCAATATTAGGATTTGTTCCCTACCAAGTTTTCGGATTTGAAGGGCATAGTTGATGATTTGGGTGTTATGAAAATCACTCTAAAGTCGAACACGAAGCCTATTAAATAGAGGTTGTATCACCTTAATCCTAAATACAAGGAAAAGGTTCGCCAGGAGTTGGATAAGATGCTAGAGGCGGGTATCATAGAACCGGTTGGGGAATCTAATTAGGTGAGCCCAATGGTGGTTCAGTAGAAGAAGCAGAAGGGCGAGATAAGGATTTGCATAGATATGCGGAAGCATAATGATGCGTGTGTCCATGATCCCTTCCCAACATCAATTACTGATGAAGTATTAGACAATGTTGGAGGGTAGGAGACCTACTCATTCACGGATGGGTTCTCTAGATATCATCAGATTAAGATCACGCCTGAGGATAGAAGAAAAACAACCTTCGCAATGGAGTGGGGTTGTTTTCAATACATTGTGATGTCATTTGGACTCAAGAATGTGCCAGTGATATTCTCCTGTGTAGTCATCGCAACGTTCAAGGAGTTCATTCATAAGTTCCTGGAAGTATACTTCGATGAATGGACAACATTCGGATTAGTAAAGCGCCATGTAGCAAATCTACGCTTGATGTTGGATACGTGTCATAGATACCAGATTGCATTGAACTTAAAGAAATGCATTTTCTGTGTCCCCTTTGGAATCTTGTTGGGTCATGTGGTGTGCAAGCAAGGGTTGATGGTGGACCCTGCCAAGATTGCGGTGATAGTGAATTTGGAGGCCCCAAGGAATGTAACATAGTTGCATGCCATGTTGGGACATACAGATATTATAGAAAAATTATCAAAGAATATGCTCAAATTACTGCGCCTATGGAGAAGTTGTTGAAGAAGGACGCAACATTCTATTGGGATGAAGAATGTCAGCGCATCTTAGATGTTTTGAAAGAAAAAATGGTCATTGCACCGATCTTTGTATCCCTGGATTGGGAGAAGGCATTTCACGTACATGTTGATGCATCTTGCATTGCGTTGGGTGTAGTATTTACACAAGCCAGTGAAGGAGAAATGGACCATCCTATAGCCTTCGCGAGTAGGAAATTATCAAAGGCCGAGAAGAATTACTCAATGACTGAACGTGAAGGATTGGCCATGGTGTACGTGCTGCAAAAGTTCAGGCACTATTTGTTAGGAGGTCATTTCAAGATCTACACAGATCATTTTGCTTTGAAATACCTTGTCAATAAGCCTGTGTTGGGGGGGAAGATCTGCTAATGGTTGCTACTATTCCAGGAGTATGACTTTGAGGTCATTGTGAAGCTAGGGAGGTTGAATGCAGGATTTGACCATTTGTTGTGGATCAAAACAGGAGAGATAATTTGGAGGAAGGGTTTTCGGATGCGCAGCTCTTCGTGGTACGTGTAATAGATAACCATTTTGCAGATATCATTCATTTCTTGACTATGGTGAGGGCACCAAAAGGGTATACAAGTCAACAAAAGAAGGATCTAGTAGTGCATGCGGCAAACTTTTCAGTAATTGTGGGACATCTATATAAGATGGGTGTAGATGAGATATTGTGAAGATATGTGCCAGATTTTGAGAGAAATAGAATTCTTGCTAAAGCTTATGGAGGGGCTATGGGAGGACACTATGTAGGAAAAATGACTATGTAGAATATTTTGCGTGCAGGTCTATGGTGGCCAACGCTGCATAAGGATTCTGAAGCGAATTTTAAGGCATGCGATGCATGTCAGAGAATGGGCAGACCATCACGAAGGGATGAATTGCCATTACAACCTCAAATATCGTTGTAGCCATTTGAAAAATGGGCAATTGATTTTATTGGGCCAATTCAGCCCTAGGGAAAAAAACTGGTGCGCTCTATATCATCACCGCGATGGAATATCTAACCAGATGGGCAGAGGCATAGTCGGTTAAGGATTGTACAGGAGCTATAGTAGCAAAGTTTTTATTTGAGTATGTCTTAACTAGATTTGGTTGCCCAGAAGTGTAGATGAGCGACAGAGGTACGCACTTTCTGAATGAAACAATTAGCGCGTTAAAAGAGGAATTTCAGGTCTACCATCAAAAGAGTACACCATATCACCCACAGGCCAATGGAACTGTTGAGGCCTTCAACAAGATTTTGGAGAACACACTGATGAAGATCTGCAATGTGCAACGAAATGATTGGAATGTGCATGAACCTGCAGTACTATGGGTGTAAGGACCTGCAGTCCTTGGCATAACCGAAAGGCAAGTGCGACAAGTTGGTTCAACAACCGGGCACGCGAGTTAACAAAACATGAAGTGCGAAGGTTGGCTAGAGACAAAGTGCGCACAAACTAGTAAACATGGCGGAGCAAATACTTGGAGGCATGCGTGTGAAAGTATGAAGGCAAACCATGTGTTTATACGGTGGATGAGCGTGGGCATTCACTTAGCAAAGCCTATGATGGAGAATTATGTTTGGGGCATTGGTCGATGGGCCGACCAACCACAAACATAAGTAAAGGCGTTGGTTGAAGTAAAACAAAGGTCGGCCGAGAGGTGACACGGCCACTCCATGGAGGCGTATCAGTAGGCAAGGCATGGAGGCATTTGGATCATCATTGGATCAAGCAATACGAACAAGCTCTTTGGTGATGCAAAGGAAAAGAATGAGAGGTGCAAATTGAGAAAAAGGCGCAGGAATAGATGTGCCCGTTCTTGGGCAAGGCACACAACAACACGAGTTCGGTTGTTGGTTGAGGGCGTGGTGAAGGCGTCGAGACTTGACACAGGTGTCTCGGGTAGCTAGGGTGAGTGCCTGCCCGTCGTGCAAGGATAAATGGTGGAGACTTGGTGGAGTCACCTGCCGGTGCGAAGTTAGTAAACGGTGAATGTTGGTGAAGCTGGTTGTGCGAAGGGGGTGTCTTGGTGACTTGATGGAGTCACCCGCCCATCATGCACGAAAACATGGTTCGGTTGTGAAGTGCGGAAGGCAGCTTGTGTGAGGGTGCGCTCGCCCGCCTTGGGCAAGGAAATCTTGGTTGTCACACAGTGGTGTGATGAAGTTCTAAATTTGGCTAAGTATGAAACTTGGGGTTTCCAAGTATACTTTTAAAGCTTTGTAATATTGAAAGACTATATAATATATTATTTGGTAGACTCATTGTTCAGGGAGTTGCCCCTCCCTTTATACTGTGCAATTATGTTCTCATGTATAATTGCTGATGATAATGAATGTTTATGGGTGTTCATTGGTATAAAGGAACATTAATAATGACTTGGTTGAGAAACACAAACTAAGTAGGATAAGTGGCTAGGTGTAGTCCACGAACATAAGTATTGGTGAAAAGAAAGTGTTCGGTGGTGCCGCACCTCGCCAAGAGCGGTTGAAAGACTACCGTCGGCCCGGGGGCATGACAGTTGGTATCAGAGCAGCTGATTCGGGCATTGAAGGTTGAAGCTGCTACACACCTCCACTGAAGTGAAGGTGGTATCAGAGCTAGTCTGAAGGCTTAGAGGAGTCTTACAGGAAGCTGGGTGAAGCAAGTGTGCAAACACTTGGAAGTTGGTGACAGGTACTTGTAGGTGAAGGAAGTTGATTTCACATACAAGTGGAACAAGGGCTGGTTCATGTCTTGCTGGGAACTTGGAGAAGGCTGAAAGGTAGAGATGGTGGATGAACCTACAGGTGAATCTAGCCATAATGTAGGTGAAGTCTTCCAATACAAAGTGTTGAAACAAATGGGTTGATGGAGTTCTAACTGGGTTTCGATGAAGGCTGAGAACATGAAGATTCGGGAAAGCTGTTCGGAACTAAGGAAGGAACTTGAAGAACTCAAAAGCCAATGCAGAAGTACGATAGATGGTGAACTCAAGGAACTTGATGAGGAGATCCAACGAAGTGGTCTTTGTCTTCAAGAGCTCTTGGATGAAAGAGCCCTGTTAAGGAAGAAAAGTGCCATGGTGGAAGCCGAAGTCAAACAAGTTGAGGAGGAGATAAAGAAGAAGCTTCTTGGTAAGAAGATCGTTGTAATTGAACAGGAAGAGCTCGACTACATTGACAGGCTGGGAACTCACTACCAAGATAATCCAGAGGATGTTCAGAAGCTTAGTTCTATGAAGGTAGTCAATGGACACTTGGTTGGTGCACTTGAGCAGAATGCGATGGAGGACAAGCTTGAAGGGAATCAAGCTAGACCAGGATCGAGTTGCTTAGAAGAGCCAAGCAGGGAAGTAAAGTACCTTAGGAGGAATGACAAGTTGGAGCACAAGACAATTGACACTTCTGAGGCTAAATTCTTGAAGAAGGTTGCTGATGTGAGACACAAGATAAAGCCGACAAAAGGAGGTGATTCCTTGAAGCTGAGTTTTGTGCAGGTGATTGTGAAGGGCAAGAGATTTGCAGCTTTGGTGGATACAGGAGCTACTCATAGCTTCTTAAGCAGGAAAGTAGCAAAGCCTTTTAGAAAGAAAGCAAAGATGGAGAGGGAATGGAGTGCTTTCAAAGCAGTCAACTCTACCATGAAAGTTGTTATTGGTGTGATGGAAAACACTCAAGTGAGAGTGGGATCGTGGTTTGGAAAGTTGGACTTGAGGATCGTGGACATGGATGATCATTCTATGGTGTTGGGGCAAGATTTTATGAGGCTTGCACAAGCCATTTCAATGGTGGATCGGGAAATTCTCTTGATCACAGCTGAAGGAAGAACCATGTTGGTTCCGATGAATAGAAGGAGTTGCTTGGGGTATAGATCGAGGATGAATTCTATGACTTCGTATCCCAAAGATCCAAATGTGAAGATGAGGATGTGGAGCAAAGAGGAATTGGGAGTATGACTCAAACAACAAAGTAAGGGAAGTTGATTGACTCCGTTGCAAGAGCCAGGAAGGATGAAGTAAGTGAGAGGTCAATCTCACGAACCTTGGAGCACTTGACAGAGACATCTTCTATTGATGATCTTCACAATGGAGTTGCAAAAGAAGGGAGTCTGAGTACTACTTCAGAGGCAGTGGTTGGAGAGGATTATGAAGGTAGAGATCCGGCTGGTATAGTGGATTTTTACAGGTATGCTATGGGCATATATGACTTTCAGTTGACAAAAGCCAAGCTTAGGGAGCTTGGGTGTACATTTGAGGAGATTGAGGCTGTGCACAGATACTTGAGGACACAACATCAATCTGATACATGGGTGGATGAGAGTCAGAGAGAAAATTTCCTGGCCCTCCTTTCTCTATAGACAACCTTGGAGATGGGTTGGTGTAGGGACCTTGTTTGGAAGGGGCTACACCAACTTAGCAAGGGGCCTTAGAGGGGGCTTCTTTATGATAGATTGCAGACTTGGATACAGATGGCCAAATGTTGGGATGGAGTCTACATGGGTTGGACATCATGGACAACTGGAGTCATGAACATCAAGTTGGAGACATGGAGCATGACAGTTATGCAGGGACATTATGCAGGAGCATGTGTAGAGGTGTCATTCATGGACATTCTATGGGGAATGCCGAAGCAAAGATGTTGTGCAGATGTTGTTATGACATGGAGATATATGAGCCAGTGGAGAGGTTGTACACTCTTATGCAACAAGGCCATGGGCTGAACATGTTGTAGATGGGATGGAGTTTCCATAGACCTGAGCATGGGAATTGGACAGATTGTTGATGAGTCCGGGAGGTAGAAGAGGTCAGGGAAAACTGATGGTGGCATAAGGATGTGCATTCTTATGATTTGAGCATGATAGTTGGACTGATCACCCGACTAGTTCAAGTCATGAGGGGTACCAATGTGCAGAGAGATGTGATTATCAGGTCTATACTTGACGATGAGCATGCAGAGGTATTTTCTGATGAAAGACTATAGGATGAGGACGAGACATGACGGAGACAGTGGTTCTACATATGTTACAGGAATGTTTGCAGTATGTGGAGGAGTTGATATCATGGATAAGACTGTTCGGATATGGAAATATTGACCTTGGTGGATGGCTACCAGGATGGTATGTTGTTGAGGACGACAACGATTTTAGGTGGAGGAGGATGTAAGGACCTGCGGTCCTTGGCATAATCGAAAGGCAAGTGCGACTAGTTGGTTCGACAACCGGGCATGCGAGTTAACAAAACATGAAGTGCAAAGGTTGGCTAGAGACAAAGTGTGCATGAACTAGTAAACATGGCGGAGCAAATACTTGGAGGCATGCATGCGAAAGTATGAAGGAAAACCATGTGTTTATACAGTGGATGAGCGTGGGAATTCACTTAGCAAAGCCGACGATGGAGAATTATGTTTGGGGTGTTGGTCGATGGGCCGACCAACCACAAACATAAGCAAAGGCATTGGTTGATGTAAAACAAAGGTCGGCCGAGAGATGACACGACCACTCCATGGAGGCGTATAAGTAAGCAAGGCGTGGAGGCATTTAGATCATCATTCAATCAAGCAATATGAACAAGCTCTTTGGTGATGCAAAGGAAAAGAGTGCGAGGTATAGATTGGGAAGAAGGCGCAGGAATAGATGCGCCCTTCTTAGGCAAGGCATATGGCAGCATGAGTTCGGTTGTTGGTTGAGGGCGCGGTGAAGGCGTCGAGACTTGATACGGGTGTCTCGGGTAGCTCGGGTGAGCGCCCGCCCGTCGTGCAAGGATAAACGGTGGAGACTTGGTGGAGTCGCCCACCGGTGCGAAGTTAGTAAACGGTGAATGTTGGTGAAGCCGGTTATGCGAAGGGGGTGCCTTGGTGACTTGGTTGAGTCACCCGCCCATCATGCACGAAAACAAGGTTCGGTTTTGAAGTGCGGAAGGCAGCTCGTGTGAGGGTGCGCCCGCCTGCCTTGGGCAAGGAAATCTTGGTTGTCACACGGTGGTGTGATGAAGTTGTAAATTTGGCTAAGTATGAAACTTGGGGTTTCCAAGTATACTTGTAAATCTTTGTAATATTGAAAGATTGTATAATATATTATTCGGGCAAACTCATTTTTCAGGGAGTTGCCCCTCCCTTTATACTACGCAATTGTGTTCTCATGTATAATTGTTGATGATAATGAATTTGTATGGGTGTTCATTGGTATAAAGGAACATTAATAATTACTTGGTTGAGAAACACAAACTATGTAGGATAAGTGGTTAGGCATAGTCCACGAACATAAGTATTGGTGAAAAGAAAGTGTTCGGTGGTGCCGCGCCTCGCCAAGCACAGTTGAAAGACTATCGCCGGCCTGGGGGTGTGACAATGGGCATATAGGACTACTTGCGAGAAGATGACAGGACAAACGTCGTTCAGGTTGGTGTATGGGGTATAAGTTGTAATGTCAATGGAGTATATTATGTCTAGTTTGTGCATAGCAGCTCTCACAGGTATGGCAGATCGTGAAGCCTTGGAGGAATGACTTGCGCAGCTAATGGAGCTTGAAGAGGACCGATTCTTGGCTAGATTCCATCAGCAAGTACAAAAGGAGCGTGAAATGCATGGCACGATTTCCACATCAATCTTTGCACGTTTAAGGTAAATGACCTTGTCTTGTTATATGATAGTAAATTCACTAAGTTTCCAAGAAAATTCTGGATGTATTGGCTAGGGCCATATATTATCAAAGAAATTATAGATGGAGGTGCAGTTCAGCGTGCGAAGCTGAATGGAGAAAATTTTCCAGGCATAGTGAATGGAAGTCGATTGAAGCTGTATATAAGGGATCCTTCACAATGACTATATGGCGGCAAGATAGTCTTAGTGCTCTGGGCAGTTACAAGGGAGTGCAAGACTATAAACTACACTGCCAGGTTTGGAGGACTATGCAGCAGGTGAGCTGTGCAGAAAATGGTGAAGTTGTAACATCTGAAGCTGCGTGCAGGGAGCTGCGCTATGGGGGCAGTTCTACGCAGCATAATAGAAGAGTGACCGTTGGAGTCACTATATATGATTTGAAAGCCAAAATATGGTTAAGAGGAGCAGGCTGGCGGCATTTTAGGCCAAAATATTTGAAGCTCTACCGCCAAAACAACATTAATTGTGAAAATTTCAGGGGAACAGTCAGATTTGAATTTAGAAACCCCTATAACTTACACGTGTCAGTCCAGCAGAGAACACTTTGAACCCTTAGAGTTTTTGCTGAAATTTGTTGTCTATCGCTTATGAGCCGTGTTTTGGGAGGAATTCTTCGCCCACACAGACGTTTCTTTGGAAGCCCGTGAGCTGTTTATGGAAAGGATAACTGCCACCAACCCCGACGAAGCCTTGAGTTCAGAAGCAACCATATCTGATGCCCCAGGACCTGAAGTATCTAGTGTTGAAGCTACACCTGCGGTGCCCACGACGCCGAGGTCACCAAGGCTTGAACCTTGCCGCGATGCAACTGGAGTCATTACATGCATTATTACAGGGATTCGTGGAAGAGCTTTGCATAAGGGAACAACAAGTTCTCAATGTTGTCAGCGAATCAAAGTTAATAATCAGCAGTTGTTCGCTGAAAAGACACAGGTTTTGCAGGAGAAGGAAACGCTCCAAGCGCATAGTTCACTACTGGATTCAGTAGTCGCAGAGGCATGCAGAATAGTGCCTGAGCTTCATATTCTCGAGGACACATAGTTAGAAGCGAAGATTAGAAAATTATCTGCTAGTGTGCGTGAAGCCAAAGATGAGGTTAACCAAGTTCAATTTGAACTAAACATGAAAATCACTGAGTTGCAATTGAATTTGCAGCCTACGACTCCTCTATAGGTCCAGGAGCAGTGCAAAGCCGCAATCAAGGAAGGACTAGCCACTCTAGATGCCACAGTTGCAGACTGCACAAAAATATTCAAGCAGGCCATGGAGTTGGTAACAAATCTGCAGGAGGATCCAAACCTGCAAACAATGAATACCGAAATAAGGGAGTTGCAGCAGCAATATGACGAAGTTAGGGCAACGATGTGCTCCATTGCAATAGCGCAGCGCCTTGCAAAATAACAGGAGGGGAAGCAGCTCCCAGCGTAGGTAGAGGCGACACCAAAGAAGGAGGCCTTGCTCAATGCTAGGCTGCAGCCTTAGTTGGAAGAAGCTTATCGGATCATGACAACCATTTAGGATAAGCTAAAGGGCTTGCAGCAGACGCAACAGACAATGAGGCTGGCCGTAGAAAGACCAGCTACAGAAAAATTAGTCGAAGAGGTCATGTAGGTAGCCATTCAAAGTGCTACCAAGGTTGTAGTAGTTCAGGTGGAGCTGGGGGATCTTCGCAGCAGGATTGCAGCGTCAGCCAAGTGACTCGAGGGCGAGTCACGATCTTTGTGTTGGGGGCCTGTTGGGATGGGGTCCCCTGGGTCAGTTTCAGGGTTAAAATAATCCAAGTTTTGATGTACTTCTTGTAAGTAATATAAAGTCTTCGTGATTTGTGTATGCAAAGTGCGTAGATGGTTAGGAGTGAAAGGGGTTTTAGCCCCTTGTTTATGTAAATTTTGAGTCGGATTTGAGACCCAACAATGGTCCACAGACCATGGGATTGTAAGTAAACTGCTATAAATAGGTGTGTCTTAGGGAGTCTAAGGCATAATATTGGATTTAATGGATTAGTAAGAGAAACGTGATAGCGCAGAGAGTGGGTCAGTTAGGAGAGAAAGGCTCTATAGTTGAGTGCACAAAGGCCTAGGTAGAGTCTGCAGCTGAGTGTGCAGGGTAGTTTTGAGTCTGTAAACCTAAACAGAAGATCAATAAAGAAGATTATTGAAGAATTCTTGTGTATATCTGTTTATTTTTGTTTACTTCTATTTATGATATATGCTATGGATGAATAATGTGATTATGAAATATCAATCTAATGATGTGTGAATCTCTTAGATAAATCTTAATAGATATACACAATGCATGTTAAGTACTTTCGCGAAGACTGTGATGAATTATGTTATGTTTTCTAATTAAACTAAGTAGATTTGCGTGAATGCTAATCTATGATTTTTCTCTAATGCGTGTAAGTGGATAAATCCATTGATAAGGGTTCGCAAAAGTCAATCATAGACCTTCGCGAAGGTCTGAAGACTATTTTAACAGAGTTATTGTACAGAGCCCTAAAGGCTTATCGATTTGCACAAAGGCAGATCTAAGACGCTAAAAGACATCACACTCATCTTTGGATGCATAAACTTGGTTCTTGCATCCCCCTTTTGCGGTATGCGGGTTGTTGCCAAAAAAACCAATAGTGTAGGGATTTGTTAATTGGCGCAATTAACTCTAAACATGAGTCAAGATCCCCTAAGCCAACAATTCAATTAATAGTACTTTTTTTATTTT
>APFE030140100.1:97804-114761 GCA_000404065.3 Pinus taeda
TTATAAGATGTTTAATTATTTTGTTTAAAAAATAATAATTTAATACTTATAAGAATATAAGTACATTATGTTTTTTTCTAAATACTTTTAATACAAAATTCGTTACCATTGAAAAGTATGCTTTTATTATATATGTGAGAATGTTTTATCATAAATTATTAAAAAAAATTGTCAAATTTATAAGTATATATAAATATTGGTCTTTTTTATTTCGAATATTTCATGTAGGTTAAAGCTTACAACAATGAAAGACCCGACTTCAAGAAGCAATTATTCTGATTTCTCTTGAGCTTTCATTTTCAATGCTCTATCCTTCCTCTCTGATACCCTTGATTCCTCCATGCTCGTCTTTAACTTCCCATTCACCCCCTCCAAAGGGTTTTGTGGAGCTCAATTTTGATGGGGCCTTGAAAGGAAATTTAGTGTCAGCGGGTGATGGTGATTTATTTCGAAACCAAGATAATATGTATTACAAATCTATGTCCTTGATTGTGGTAACATTAGTAATAATGTAACAAAATTTGTACCTTTAGAAAGAGGTCTCCAATTAGCTATTTTGGCAGGATATTCTAAGCTTCAAATAGATAGCGACTCTCAACTGGTTATTCAAACTACTCAAAAGACCATTCAAGGTGTTTTTTGTGGAAAACTTGCCACAAAGTTGGAGGCTCATTAACCTGATTTTCCAAGTTAGATTGTTTCTTTTATCTTTCAACTACATCACACTTCTCATACGAGGAGAACATGGAATAAAGCAATAGATTCTTTGGCCAACTAGGATGCAACCAAGGAGGGCTATGTTTAGATGTTGGTTGGTTGCCTGAAACTCAATCAGACTAGCATAATTCCTTTCAACACATTCTGGATGTCATGTCGCTTCTCAAACACATTTGTAATAGGGTGCTGCTACACAATTTTGCACAATTTGGGCTAAGGAAGAGAACCCATGATTTTCAACTTAGGGACTTAGGAGGCAATTCGACTTAATTCGGTTGCTAGTGGAATGTGGGGGCCACCCACATGGGAATTCGAATTGGCCCATTCGAATAGCTTGGAGGGAAAGTCGAATAGGTGGATGGAGCGGCCCACATGAGGCAAGGGAGGCTCAAGGAGTTATAAGGAGGGAGCAACTCTCATTTTTGGATTCATTCATACATCTTGCAAACAAAATCACTTGATTGTTCACTCTGCTGTTTAGCTAACTCAACTGGCTGTTTAGCCATGAATCTCTCAAGTGGGAGATTCAACCTCTACTTCGGGGGACCCTTCGTGCCCTCCCTAGAGAGGCAATTCTACAAGGATTTCAAGAGCTCCGGGGCAGTGACATAGCACCACCAACCAACGCAGAGCAAGGAGTGCATATTTCTAGCTAGCCAGGAAACACGCAGAGGGAGATTGAGGCAAGCAAAGATCTGATTGCTTGTCCGGGAGTTGGGGAGATGGGGTAGTAGCATCAGACCAACGTTCTTGTTGGGTTTTACAGCTAGCTGAGCCAACATTCCAGCAATTCAAACTACTAGGCTGGGGGACAACGCGGAGGCCACACAACATATTTTTGTGGTACTTGGGAGCAACTGAGTTGGGCCAAGAGATCATTCGGGGAGTCGGGGATTGGATAGCACGGGTGAACTCAAAATTTTGGAGAAGTTTTCTGGTGGATTTACATGCAGTTTCCAGCAAGTCGAAATTCTCAGCGAGAGCTGAGGTGAGGCTCCAAGGGGGTCAAAAATCAGAAGTCTAAACTAGCCAAAATACTTTCTGAGTTTTTCTGGATTTTTGACAAGGATCCCAAATATAAAGTTTCATAATTTTCTGAGCACCAGAGGTGGGGTTTTAAGTCGTATCTTGTAGTAGACAATGTAGAATTTATGGGGATTGAATAGTGCCTTTGGGGGTCGATTCTGGGAAGTCCAAATCGGGCCAAACCATTTCTTGGTTTTTGTGGGTTTTGGCCAAGGAGTCCAGGGTTAAAAGCATATAAATTGTTGGGTAGTTTCAATGCACCTTACAACCATTTGAACTTCAGCAAAGCTGTAGTTTCTAGGAAACGCAGTGCAGGTTGGTGAAGTAGTTGGGCAGCCTTCAGCTCAACCATTTTCCTACCTGGGTTTGGTCATGCTTGTCCTTTTAGACAAGCCCAGGTGCACCATTCCATCATCTATTGTATTTGACTTGCATAAATATAATAAAATGGCTCAGAAGTTCTCCATTTGCAGCTTTTATATGGGTGTTTGCTGAATATTTCGTTTTTGTAATTTTATGCATGTATTATTTGCTTGCTATCACTTGTAATCCTATTAAGAATCATTACAGTGGTATCAGAGCATGATCTTGGCCTAGCTGTGGGAAATTAGCCAGAAGATCATGGAAGCTTTGGGTATGAGTGCATAGTGATAGGTGAAACTGAGGACAAACCCATGGCTCAAGGGATATCCAGTATGCAAAAATTTTGTGGTAGAATTCATTGGGATGATGAGAGGTTGGCCCAATTGAGGAGGGTGAAAGACCAAACCCATCCTCACCCTTACAACAAAGACATTAGAGGTGAGCAAGTTGTGGGGGTGCAATCGTCTACATCGTGTGGGGAAATTCGACCAGATTAGGGCACCAGATCTCTTGAAAAGGAGCAGTCGGGACAAATACAGTTAGAGGGTGAGACCGGGGGCGCTTTTGCTAGTGGAGACCTGGCTTTAGATATCAGGAGCTTGAGGAGGAGGTTGGGCATGATGCTGAGAGCCCACCTGATGGTGAGGAGCACATCGATATACCTGGTGTGGCGCAAGAGTCACCTTTATTAGAAACCTCTTTGATAGCCCCAATTGACACCCTGGTGGAGAGGATAAAGCCTACTCACATAGAACCATTTGTTGGGGGGGTGCCATCCCTGGACGAGATGCCAATAGTTGTTGAGGTATCTGGAGTTGTGACCAAGTTTACAGGTGATAGATGCCCATGACAGTTCCATCAGTTTCAGGCCGACCTTCTAGCATTAAAAAGGAAGGTCGCGTTAGTGTGAGAGGCGATTCTATAGTAGAACGAGCAACTAGAGGGCATGAGAGCAGTTTGTGACGAGTCCACGACCAAATTGACTCATGTTGGGGAGCAATCAGATTCCCAACTGGTGCAGCTGGAGTGCACGTTGGAGCATGAGAGCAGCCCTCTTCGGACATACATAAACAGGGTTGGCAGCACTGTTAGGTGACCATGGCCCATTGGACAGAGGCAAACAGAGCTACCTAGTCAGATTGTACGTATTGACTAGGATAGCGAGATGAGATGACCTGAGTTGCACAGGGCACAACACCCTCATGGTGGCGTTGTTTTATGTGTGGGATTTCGTGCATTCGATCCCTCTCTTAGGGTTGGGTGGCAAGAGATTCTAAGTTGGTTCCTCGTGGAGTGGACTATGGAGATGGTAGTGGACCCAGGTGGAGCTCAGCAGGAGTTTCCAGGCACTGGGGATGTTGGAAGCCCTGACTGGTATTGGGATCCAGGAGGGACTACCTATCAGTTCCCATGTATGTCAATTGACTACAACCGAGATGGTGCAATTGACCTAGCAGTTGAGCATGCACTTTCGCTAGGGCAGTCTCAGTCAGCACCAGTGGCCGACCATTTTATGGACAAATTCTTTTGGTTTTCTTAGTATGACATTTGTACACGGGATCACTGGATGATCAACATATTCTTATAGGAGTTTGTCGGAGGAGGTGGCATTGGCAGGCCACCAGACGATGTCTTGCATGGAGCTGAGGGCTCTTCACTTCTGTGTGGGGCACAAAGGATGGAGAGGAGCGGAGCAGTGTTGGCATCACTACTCACACATAGGGAGAGTCACTTCTCAGATCCATTAGGGGGGATTTGGAGGGAAGACCCATTCATAGGCGGGGATAATGATGCAATGGTGGAGGTGATGATACTGATCAGGTGTGGCCTGACACATACAAACATAGCTCTAGGCCACCATATCTAGGGATATGTGGGAGCATATAGCGTTGAGAAGTGGTCTCCAGGTGGGCATGAAGATGCATGGTGGTGTGTTATAGTGTGTTGCACTACGATGCAGAGTGGGAGTGCCTCACATTGTAGTGAGTACATGTGGGGAGTGATAGGTGCAGTGACACAGATAGGAAGTAGGATGGTACTAGATGGCATAGCTGCAGCTGAGGGTATCTCGCAGTGTATAGGGGTAGGCCACAGTGTACAGAGGCATGTCCAGGAGTACTGGGATGATCGGTGGTATGCAGAGGCATATGGTGCTGCACAATGAGGTCTTGAAGTGTTGCCTCTAGGGACACCCATGGACAAAGATACTGGGCATACCTTTGGGTGTAGTTCACCCAGGATCGATGGGGACGCAAATGAGTGATACTTGATGATATCTGCGTGGACTCACACTCCTGGCCCTCTTCTACGCCACTTACAGGAACGAGTGATATGGTTGTTGTCCTTTGACACTTTGGGCACGAGCAGCAAGGGATGGGGAGCTCACCCAAGATATTTGGATAACACGTAGTGCAATAGAGGGGAGACTTCTTAGCGGGGGCATCGAGTCGCTGTGCGAGTTGACAACCATAGGTCGAGGGATGAGGTGATCATCGATAGGAATAACATATCATTCATCATTGATTCTATGCCTGGGGAGCTAGTCACAGGGAGACATGTTTCACTCTTTCCACAGGACATGTCTAGACCACAGATGAGCAGAGGATACTGTGTGCGGCGGAGATAATTGTCCAGTATGTATCTGAGTTCCCGACATTGTATCAACACATTCTCCAGGGGGCGGGTAGTCGAACTAGTGGTGATGGTTGATAGGAGCAGGATGGATCCACATACATTGAGTCGATTGTGCATATCAGATACCCATCTATTGGTTGCATTCAGGGGGTAGCTATTTAGCACACATGGTTTCCAATGGTCATCTGTATTACAAAGTGGCAGACACCGGACAGTTTAACATGCCTCAGATTAGTTCATGATGTATGGAGTATATATATGGGTGGCATGCAGGGACTAGAGATGAGGGCCAAAGGGATTCCATCACTTGTTAGGGCTATGCCACAGCAGGTCTGCCTATGGGATGCAGGGATTCAGTTGATCGATAGATCACTCGTGATGAGCGGAGTTGTGGCAGAGAGTGATATAGTTCACTCTTGGGATGACACATGGGGGTTCACAGAGGGTTTCATCATATGGGGAGGTAAACATTCTCTATTGTTGCACAGGTTCAGAGCTAGATTTGGATGGGTAGGCATTGGTGCCATGGAGATGCCTAGGAAGGATGTGTCTCACCTCTCTCAGTATTCCACCATCGAGTTCTGCGAGAGCAGGATACTGTCAGCACATGATGGGGAGTATGACATAGGTAGAGTAGCGCAACATCAGCATGGTGGCACCACTCTGGGACTAGCAAGGAACTGGGGCATCACAACTTTTCACAACTCAATAAACTTTAGGGATGCACTGGTTATTGTAGGGGGAGATTATATAGATCTTCCATTCGGCTTTAGCGAGTCACTGATGGAGCAAGGGACTTCTGGTACTTCCACCAGGCAGGACAGGGAGTGGAGCGAGGGGAGCTTCATGTTGGACAGGATGGCCTAGGATCCTGGTATTGAAGTTTTCTTTCATATCAGGACAGTGCTGCAGTCAGTGATGATTTAGTGGCACATCTGGGACCTTGGGACATGTTACAGTGATAGTGGAGAGAAACAGTTAGAGAGGATGCTCATTCAGGCATTGCTTGAGGACACGCGATTTTTGGAGCGTTGAAAGAACTTGCCGAATGAGGATGCCACTTAGGAGGGTGAGCACATATTGGAGCACCCATCTTTGAGTTTGCTTGAGGGAAAGCAACATTTGGGAGGGGAGGACTGTCATGTCCATTCTCAAACACATTTTTAATAGGGTGGTGCTACACAATTTTGCACAAGTTTGGCTAAGGAAGAGAACCCATCATTTTTTACTTAGGGACTTAGGAGGCAATTCAACTTAATTTGGTTGCTAGTGGAAAGTGGGGGCCACCCACATAGGAATTTGAATTGGCCCATTCGAATATCTTGGAGGGAAAGTCGAATATGTGGATGGAGGGGCCCATATGAGGCAAGGGAGGCTCAAGGAGTTATAAGGAGGGAGCAGCTCTCATTTTGGGATTCATTCATACATCTTGCAAACAAAATCACTTGATTGTTCACTATGCTGTTTAGTTAAGTCAACTGGTTGTTTAGCCACAAATATTTCAAGCGGGAGATTCAACCTCTACTTCGGGGGACCATCCATGCCCTCCCGAGAGAGGCAGTGACAAAGCACCACCAGCCAGTTCAGAGCAAGGAGTGTGTATTTTTGGGTAGCCAAGAAACATGCAGAGGGAGATTGAGGCAAGCGAAGATCTGATTGTTTGTTCGGGAGTTGGGAAGATGGGGTAGCAACATTCTACCAATGTTCTTGTTGGGTTTTACAACTAGTTGAGCCAGCATTCCAGCAACTCAAACTGCTAAGCTGGCGGACAACGCAGAAGCCACACAATAGATTTTCGTGGTACTTGGGAGCAGTTGAGTTGAGCCAAGAGATCATCCAGGGAGTCAGGGATTGGATAGCACGGGTGAACTCAACATTTTGGAGAAGTTTTCAAGTGGATTTATAGGCAGTTTCTAGCAAGTCAAAATTGGCAACTAGAATTTTGGTGAGGCTCCAAGGGGGTTGAAATTCAGAAGTCTAAACCAGCCAAAATCCTTTCTGAGTTTTTATGGGTTTTTGACAAGGATCCCAAATATAAAGTTGCATAATTTTCTAAGGACCAGAGGTGGGGTTTAAGTCTTATCTTTGCAGCAGACAGTGTAGAATCATTGGGGATTGAATAGTGCCTTTAGGGGTCGATTTGGGAAGTCCAAATCCGGCCAACCCATTTGTGGGTTTTTGTGGGTTTTGGCCAAGGAGTCCAGGGTTAAAAGTATATAAATTTTTGGGCAGTTTCAGTGCACCTTCCAGCCATTCAAACTTCAACAAAGCCGTAGTTTCTAGGCAACACAGTGCAGACTGGTGCAGCAGCTGGGCAGCCTTCATCTCAACCATTTTCCTACTTGGGTTTGGTCCTGCTTGTCCTTTTAGACAAGACTATGTGCACCATTCCATAATCTATTGTATTTGACTTGCATAAATATAATAAAATGGCCTAGAAGTTCTCCATTTACAACTTTTATATGGGTGTTTGCTGAATATTTCGTTTTTGTAATTTGTTGCATGTATTATTTGCTTGTTATCACTTGTATTCCTATTAAGGATCATTACACTGGATGAGGTTAAGTGCTCATCAATGGGGGTGGATGATTTGGTAGAATGAGATGTTAGGGGGTGAGCCCACCACCCCACTACCTCAAGGTGTAATTAAGAGGGGGGTTGGCGTGGCCTGCCCCCCACATGCATGTGCATGCGAGCCTTTAGGATATTGATGTCGGTGCAACATTTGGATATGAATGGATTGGTATTACACTTTGCACAACAGAGAAGGAAGGAAATCAAAGTTTGGGAAAACCACCCTCTGAATCTAGTTGGGAGACAATAAGGGAATGTTTATGTGGAATTCTCTGGTCACAATCTCATCCCAACTACCACATTGAATTTACTTACCTCTTTTTTGGCTTAGGCTCAGGAAAGTGACAGCAGAAAATCCATAGCTTTGGAGGTATGCATTTTGAAAGGGGCAGAAAATTTTCCTAAGGAAACTCCCCTTGATGTGGAACTAGCAGTAGAAAATTATATCTTGGCTTCTACTAAGACGTGCGAAGATGGATAGGATGATACTTGTGGGACAGTTTTAGTTAATGGAGGTAGTAATTCGATGTTCAGGTAGTGGAATATTGGGAATCTGTAGTGGACGTAAAACACTGGGGTAGTAGACGCTGTGTGCTAGTGGAAGGGGAAGGGTCCTCAATCCGAAAGAAGGTGGTAGCAAGTTCTTGTTCTCTAGGTCCTTCTCCAAGTTGTTTCAGTGGTTGTTCTAAGATGGGTAACTCTAATACCCCTTCTCTTTTATGCTTACCCTCATGGCATTAAGTTGTATAATCTTAGTTGTGGAAATATCTGTGTTTTGGTTTGTCTATTTACAGCTGGTTGATGTCATGGCCTATTTGTCTGTTAGCTCTCCCTGCTAATGTTGCAAATGCCCTAATAACGACATGTTATCAATGTTTTCTTTTGTGTTATATTAATTCCAAGGATAGGAAATTGTCTAGCCATGGTGGTTTAAGAATTATGAGTCTAGGATGGTATTGGTACCTTGTGGGTTGGTCGACACTTAGAACTTTATCTTTTTTGGGGGTTGACAATGGAGTATATATTCCGTTGGTTGGAATTTACCTAGATTTGGACTTGTGCCTCGAAATTTCTATTATTTCGCTCTTTTGGAAGCATTACTTAGGTTGTGGCTTTTTATATTATTTTTTTATTGCTTGCTCTTGTAAGTAACTTGGACAAGAGACCCCTCAGTGCGATATGTCAAAACAACATATGAATAGTTGAAGGGGAAGGGTTGGACAGGGTCCCTAGAGCAGGAATTGGGCCCAACAACAAGCTCAAGAAGCAACATGTATATTTTACTCAGTTGTCCCCCCTAAACTCAAAATGAAATTAACAATTTGGAGTCTTGGGCTTAAATGGATCGTCAAGATTTTTCAAACACTAAGATCTTGTAAGATGTTTCTCACTGGGTTCCTAACCCTGGTACTACCAAGGGACAAAGGAAACAATATCTCAATTCCATCCTTTTGCATTGGAAAATAAAAACTCCACTAGGTAGGGTAAGGAAAACCAAATAGAGAGATATAATATATTTGCATCATTGGAAGATATCAAATGAGCCCAACGAAACCAACAGTATTATTTGGAAAGACTTTATGCATGGCCAACATATTTGGAATTCCTTTTGCAATGTGAACTTGATCCTCCTGCACCTCTTGGATCTACTGCCAAGGATCCAACACTTGTTATATCTTCTGACTCTTGAATGATTGTTATTTCTAGTGTTTGTCCATTTTGTTTTACAACATATTGATGTATTTTTATGCATATTTTTGGACTCCATTCATGTAGGTGCCTAGTGATAGGTTGGAACCACCTAACTAGTTGAATGATGTAACTTATTCAAATTAAAATCCTTATGGACAAATAATTCAAAGTATCATATCACAAATAAAATTGGTATAATTCAACATACCAGTCAAATAAAATAAATTTTATAATATATAACACTACATTATTATATTACATAGCAAATTCACATAGTTCCTATTATGATGCAAAATACAAAATAAGTGATTATATATATATATATAATATATTATATATATAATATATATATATATATTGGTAAGCTTGCAGGACTACATATTTATCATATCCAATATTCACCTCCACTGGATGGGGAATTGACTGGTGACTTCACTAAAGTGAGTGCTTTTAACAAAACACCCAATCACAATCTATCAAAGTCCCATTAAACAAATTAATTATATTTTCAACATATATATTTAAAAGAAAATTTTTAGTTTTTTTTAAATCATAAGTTTTAAATTTTAAATTTTCATAATTTTAAATATTTTTAATAAAATAATATTATTTTTTAAAACATTATTTATATGAAACTGAGAAATTCTAAACGGTGAAATCGTATCTCTCGCTACATTTGAATATTTTTTTTTACAAAACTATGATATTTTTCATTCCAAATTGAAACATGCATGAGGGCACGCATATGAAACACTCTGTGCTTTTTAAGTGTACAAAAATCTTGAACTGTAAACCAGTAATGACTTCTGAATATAAAAGGTTATGTGCTTTTTAAGTCTGCATAAAACGAAAGAGTCAATGATGAGCATCTAATGAGATCCGACACCAAGGTTTGATTCACAATGCCTTCAACTAAATACATCTAGTAAGCTTCCTTCTTCATGCATCATGGCACAGTCTGCAGTTTATTGAAGCAATTGTGAAGGTCCTGCACCACTCCAAAGTTTTTTTTTCCCTTGGAAAAATTGTAATTTTCATTAATATAGGAAAATTACATATTGTAGATTTATTTCGCATATGTTGTATGTGAGGTTATTGCCTATCAAGAAAGAGAGTATCAAAAAAATATCTATGTTCTCCATGCAGGGAGGATATATCTTCTGCATTGTTCATAATAGAGATCAAAAAAGACTCCTTTCAGAGAGTACTTATGTTTGTCATGTATGTACAACTAATAACTTAAAGCAAAAAACTATAAACATGTAAGAAAAACAAGCTCCTTCTGAGCTAGTTATGCTATATAATTCATGTGTGGACAATGGCAGTACTGGTAATGTACACTGTCCCTCTGCTCCAGGATCAACCATGTGCCACAAGGCCAGTTCGCAGCTTCCTTGGAAAGCTGATCGACAATTTGGTTGCGTTCCCTGTAGATATGGTGACAAACAAAGAGGTCAAATTGTACAATGAGTCTATGCACCTCTTCTAGAATAGGTCTTAGTGAATAAGCAAAGCAGTTTGTTGTATTTTTTATCCAATTTCATACAATTTTTTATTCCCCAAAAATTTGAATATTCCTACGATGTTTTTCCAGAGCAAAGTGTATGAGATGTTTTAGAGTGATTAGGTCTGCCTAATTGTTGGTACCCCTTCTCAGACCCATTTGTATTTTATAATAATGAGAGTTTGTAAGGTATAGTATAGCACCACCCTCCACACCCAACTTCCTGTGCTGAACCATCAAAGTATGCCCAAGGATGTTCTCGGTTGATGCCCTCGGGGACAATGTTCCTAGGGGGTGGAATATTATCATCTTCAGGGATGGAGTTATAATCTGCCAGAATGTGAGTGATAATGGAGGGACAATAAGGAATGATTTCCTGAAAGAAGCAGTGGTTACGTGCGATCTAGATCACCCAACTAGGTTCCTAGCTTTGATCGGGACCGTTGTGGTCCACCATGCGGTCCAAGCATCTAGCACAGTCCTGCCTTGCCATTTGCAGTGGGAGTTGATGGCCAAAAGGGTGGTGTTCCAGAGGTCCACAATGACCGGACAATTAAGGAATATGTGATCTATAGTTTCGGAACTGTTCTTGCCAATGCAGCACCAGGATGGTCCATGCAGGGATCTATTGTTTAGATTGTCTCCTGTGGGTGCCTTATTTCTCGGTATTGTCCACATGAATAATTTGGTTCTGGGAGGTGCCTTTAATTTCCACAGTTGTTTCCACCAATGTTCAACAACCAGGAGTTGATGGATATCAACAATACATAGGTATCCCTCCCTAGGGGAGTATAAGCCATTTTTTGCATGTGCCCATATGATATTGTCTTCCCCCTCAATAATTTTGGTGTGCGATTCTAGCAGTGTAGCTATATACTCCTCCCAATGTTGGTGCTAAATCTAAGGGATATGCAAGCTCCGAGCAGATTTCCATGCCTGATGGAATATAGTGGTGTGCTCCGGGTATGTTATGTGACTAATATGAGAGATGCCTGTATTGGTGAGATGTAGCAAAAGGTCTTGTGGAAGTCTATGGGTGTTATCACAGCCAATCCAGGGATCTAATCCAATGCGAACCAATGCACCAGATTGGATTTTCCATGTGATCCCATCATAGATAATCAGCATGGAGTTTATCACAGCTTTCCATATGATCGAAATCCCAGTCTTATTCCAACTTGGTCGGCGAATCCAATCCATCATATTGAAGGGAGATATATATTTCGAATAAGTCACTCTTGTCCATAAGATGTTGGTGGTAATTAGTTGACATCCTAATCTGGCTGCCAGAGTAGCTGAGAAATCATCTAGCCTTTTGATTCCCCATCCTCCGCATTTCTTAGGTAGAGCGATCGATTCCCATTTAGTCCAGGCAAAAATTCTCTCGGCTTGTTTTCCTTTCCAAAGGAATCTGCATCAGAGGTTTTGTATTCTTGACAGTATACCCTGGGGGATCCATGCCAGTGACATCTAATATACAGGGGTAGCTTTAAGTACAACTTTTATGAGAACTAGTCCTGCTCTGAAGAGGTACTTATGGTGCCAGATATTGAGTCTTCTCTATAGCTTTGAGATTAACCATGTCCAATTTTCTATCTTGTATGCAAGTAGTTTCAATAGGTACCCTAGGTACCTTAGACCATCCTCCATCTACAAAAGAGTGAATGGAAATTTGTGGAGTGTAAACGATATCTCATGTGGTGTGCACCCTGAAGCTATTAGTTTGGATTTTCTGTTATTGATTTCCATACATGTAGAAGTTTGAAATAATGCCATGGTGTTCTGTAGGTTGGTCAAATCCCCAATGCCTCTGTTGAGAAAAATCAACACATCATCTACAAAGAGTAAATGTGTCAAAGTGCATCTGTCGGTGATCCTGATTCCCTGTAGCCTGCCCATAATGTGTTCTTCCCTTATAAGTATGTTGAGCCCCTCCATAATAAGCAAAAACAATAGGGGGGGGCAGAGGGCATCCCTACCTGAGACCTCTTTCTGAGTGAAAGAAGGGTGATGCCGATCCATTAATAAGTACATTGAAATATATGTTTGTTATGCAACACATGATCCATTGTATAAATTCTATGGGAAAGCCAAGATGTGTTAAGAGCATTCTGATGTATAACCAACTTGCACGATCAAATGCTTTGGAGAGGTCTACCTTGAGGATCATACCTTTCAATTTCTTCGTCTGTATAGAGTGCATCAATTCTTGTGCAGTTCCAACAGCTGCATGTATCTATCGGTCCTAGAGGAAGTGAACTGTTTTGAGGAAATGTGGGAGGATAAGATGGGGCGAAGATGATTAGCTATAATCTTGGCAATGATTTTATATATGTAGTTGCAGAGGGAGATGGGGCGGAAGTCATCATATGAGGCAGGATTATCAGATTTAGGGATAAGTGCAATGAATGTGGAGTTGAAGGCCTCATACATCCTCCCAATGATTCGACAATCTTCAATGACCTTAAGCAGATCATCACCCAGAAGTTCAAAGAAAGCAATTTAGAACTCCACCGACCACCCATCTGGTCTTGGGCTCTTATCTCACTTGAACCATTTCAAAGTAGCCTCAAGCTCACCCATAGTGACCTCCTTGTTGAGATCCATTATAGCCTCTTGATCCACGAACCGAGGAAATAGTTGTGCCACTCTGATAATTTCGGCCAGTGTAGCATTAGGAGGAGCTTTGCATAGTTGCTTGTAGTGAGATGTGGCGAGGGTGGCTAATTGCTGGAAAGTATTTACTCTAATCCCCTGCTCATTTGTCAGATGCCAAATGGTGTTGATGGATTTTCACCCATTTGCATACTTGTGGAATAATTTTGTGTTATCATCTCCCTCGAGTAACCAAATGGATCTACTTCTCAGCCTCCAAGTTTCTTCCCTGTCCTTTAATATTTTACTTCTCTGTGCTAGTAAGGATGTGAGCTTCTCCTTCTGATCAGGAATTGTGTATCCCCGTCCTTGCTCATCTTCCATAGAAGCTATCTCAGCTTCAATGTCCCTTAGGGTTTTTTCATCCAACAGTCTCTTTTGTGTGCCAAACTTTTTGATATTCTTTTTAGCTCCCTTAGATTATGAGTGAATCCTTCAGCTATATTCCCACCAACAACAAGAGGGTGTGTCTTCCAATAATATGTTACCATATGTATGTAGGCTGCGTCTTTCAACCATGTTGAGTTGAACTTGGATGGAGCTTTGGGATTGTTCATACCTCCTCTGATTTCAAGGTAAATCGGCGAGTGGTCAGATATACCCCCTGATCCAACCCACTGTCTATAGTTATAGCCCATACTCAGCAGTCGCTCTTTGATGAGGAAGCGATCTACTCTTCTAGCAAGCCTATCATCCCCAGTTCTTATGTTCCTCCAAGTAGGTTGTATTCTCACATATGGTATATCGATGAGACTGTGGTCCTCCAATATGTTCTCAAAGAAAGCAGATAGAGGGTCAATCTAGGCATGATGACCCCAAGATTTAGAGTATCTAATTGAGAAATTTAGATCTCCTCCAAGGATTAGATTGTCCACTTGCAATAGATTAGAATTCAGTAAATGCTCCCAGAAGTCACCACAATTTTGACATGGCCCATAAACATTGAAGAGTTTGATGTCAGAGCCAAGTTTGGATGAGTAGATGTCCACCCCGATATGAACGATGCTTCCCAAATATTACAAAGTTTGATAGTCCAAGAATTGAACCCCAATGTGTTACCACCAGAGCATCCATTAACATCAAGGGCATGAAACGTCCAACCAAGTAACATGGATTCTAGTAAGTGTGTGATAACCTCGGCTAGACCTAGGGTTTCCTGAAGGAATATGACATCTACTAGCTCAGTACTTAGAAGCCTATGAAAAGATAGTTTTTTCTCAGGGCTAGCTAACCCTCGGCAACTAAAGAAGAGAAGATTCATGGAGGAGATGGTTCCAGGGTGTTATGTGCTCTAAGAACCTGGTCAATAGCAAGTTGTTGGCCCGATACAACCTCCTCCCCTTCCTGTTTCTTGGCTTTTGATAGGGAGGAGGGTCTGCCCCTAGGAGGTTTCAGAGGGATGGAGGGGGATATCAAACCAATGCCAATAGAATCAAGGGGCAGAGATAGAGAGAGTGAATGAAGCGAGTAGTTATGAGTGAGAGACCCTTGTTCAGAGTCTGTGGATCGAGCAGAAGGGGTTGGTTCTGGGAAGGATGGGGGGGTGCAAGAGAAATTGGGGGGGGTGCAGGGAGAAGGCCAATGATTAACGGAGAGGAGATGAAAATGCGATGCCCTAATGATCAATAGTGGATGATGCAATAAAACATGAAGAAGGTGATAAATTCAAAGAACAAGGATTAGAAATGGGCATACCAGAAGTAAGCGCAACTGCTGTAGCTGCCCTAGCCCTGGTCATGGAGGAGAGAGAGGCTGATAGGGAGATTTGTCGTGCTTCTTCGGTGTTTCCTTTATTGCTGCTATCATTGCTGCTTCAGAGGAGGTATGGAGCTCTGAATTCTTGGTAGCCTTGGAAGGGATCATCTTTCCCTTGTCCTCTTCCCTTGCTTTTCCATTCAGGGGACAGTCCTTGAATAAGTGACCCACCTTGTGGCATCTCTTGCATCTAAAAGGGACCCCCTCATAATCGAGGAACTAAACCCATGAGAAATGTTTCCATAATAGAGTGATTTGCTCCTGCAGCCCATCCTTAGTATCGAGATGGACCAATATCCTTGCATATGCCATGATGCCTATGGTTAGATATGATTTATCGTGCTCCAAGTAGGTTCCCAGGGCATTTCCAATGCGCTTGAAAATGTCCTCAAACCAAAAATGGAGGGGCAGGCCCGGTAATCTAGCCCACAGTGGTCCAGTGCCCAATTGTTCTCGCTTGGGGTCAAAAAGAGGGTTCCATCAACGGAGGAGAATGATGGCTTGTTCAATGTGCCAGAAGGAAGATAGGACCCAATTGGTGCATTTGGCTCTGGCAAAGCGTAGTGAAAACCATCCCCGAATGAAGGTTTGTACGAAGGGTAGTTCTGCCATATGATGTCCCCAGATTTCTATTGTGCATTGTTTAAGCCTTGCCATGGTATAGTTCCTCCCAAGAACCCTACCTACCAAGACTCTGTCGGTGGTGTCCATGTTTTCACCCCACTGGATATCTTCACCGAATCAAACTGCAATGTCTTGGGACCTGTGTTTAACACACTTTTGCTTCTTCCCTGGCCTATGGCTCTTATCGTTGTTGTCCGCTTATGTGCCGCTGGGGTGTGGGTTTAGATGAGGGTTCGATGGATTTAGTCCTAGCCCAGTAGGGTTTGCTTCCAGATTCGAGGGGATGCCTACAAAGCAGCCAAAGAGAGGATTTATATGAAATGTAGCGAGAGGAGAATGATGAGGAAGAACCGAGGGTTCACCAGGAGGGGAAGATGTAGGGAAGTGTGAACCAGCAGACGGAGGATGTGGTAGGTAACCCGAGGAGCTCGTGGTAAGGTCAGGGCCTATGCAACGAGCCAAAAATTGTAGGGATGCCAGTGAAGGGGGAGGGGTAGCGGTAACCGTCTAGGGGGGGTCCTCAGGTAGGGTAACGACCGAGCAGAAGGGACCCGATATTGATGGCAGAGGTATAAGGACATCCGACAAATCACTGCTGAGGGAGAACATACCGTCCGAGATCGAGGGGTGGCTTGTCCAAATGGAGACATCAGTGATAGGGTCATCTGAGTAGTCAACCAAATCCAGCTCCATAAGTGTCTACTGGAAATGACGCACCAGCTGCCACCGGGAGTTGTAGACCTTTGTCACTGATGCTGAACCGAGCTGTGGAGAAAGGAAACAGGCAAAGTCACGACGGAATCACAGTAGAGAAAGTGAGGGCTGCAACGGAGGGAAAACAAAATCTAGTGCGACGGGCATCAAGAGAAAACAACAACAGAGTCCAACCAAGGCGGTACAAGGAAGATGGGCAGACTCCGTCAGTGCAGGTTCTGCAAGTAAACCCTAGCCCGTATCAGGCGTCGTCCGTAGAGGGTTTCGTATCTCCATCCGGCTCCTCAGCACCACTCCAAAAAATTTATTACAGTGAACTAATAATTAATAATATAGAGAAGTAAATATTTATCTTTTTATAGTTAAACATTATTATAAGTTATATTAACAGATAAATTAATTTCTATAATTTAATGAGGTCCTACTCCAAAGTTCAATTCACAATGCTTTCAACTAAATACATTTAATGGGTTTCTTTCTTCATGCATCCTAGCATACTCTGCAGTTTATTGAAGCAATTGTGAAGATCTTGCACCACTCCAAATTAATAATCTTGAGAAATAGATATTTATTTTTTATCATTAAATATTATTATAACTTGTATTAGTAGATAAATCAATTGCTATATTTTTTTTGGCACAACATATAAATAATATAAATTTCATATTACCACAAAATTATTATTATTAATATTTTTAG
>APFE030140100.1:123660-153917 GCA_000404065.3 Pinus taeda
TTTTTAGTTGTTTATATGTTATTGCATGAATGTATGAGTTACCATTTGGCACTTCTATACGGTGGAGTCATTTATTTATGTCTGATATATGAATAACTTATTAGGCGATATGCTGTTCACAACTGTTTTGCCTAACTTCTTATGCAAAGTGGTTTATCTTAATTGATTTCTATTCTTATGATACTTGAATGATCTTTATTACCATTTATTGTTTGAAATCTCTTTAGATCGCATAATAGAAGATATACACCCCTGGTTAGCGTAGATTAGATGTGTTGTTTCTCATTAGATTACAATAGCATAGAGTTAGTTTAAGAATCTGAATTAAATTAGCTTTAAGTACTCTTAGATCAGCTTCATCCAACTCTACACACACACACACACCCTTAGATTGGGAAACTTGTCCCATTATCCCCAGTCGGACCTGCTATACCAAACGGATAAGGAGCTGTCAACCAAGGTCCGGACCGGGTGGGTATCCCCCTTGTTGTCGACCCGATTTTCGGGGCTTCAATAGGACCTCAAATGGCAAATCCATATAAAGTGATGGGTTATACCCCCATCACTCAATTAATAATTCACACTTTCTCTCTCAAGCAAAGGGAACTTATTACAACCCATTTGGGCCTTTAGAGAGGAATAAGGAAAGTAACCTCTTTGTGTGTTATTGCAATGCATATCTAAGAATATTGTTATGCTCATGCATTCATGGTGAATTATGATGGACATGAGCAACCACTGCTATTTATAAGTAACAACCTTTGTTTTTATAGTAGTTACAAATTACAAGCAAGTGATGAGCATTTTGCCATTTTTTTGGAAAATGTTGTATATATAGACTATGGTATAGGAACACTAAACTATACTAAATTTTTTCTAATCTCTACAATGATGTGTTGTGATCCATTGTAAATTCTCAATAACATAAATCTTTTCTTTTATTTACAAAAAAAAAGCTATAATGGGCTCCAAGTTGCTAAGTTAAATAATTATGTCGTATTCATAAGTATGTGTTTGATTAAGTATTGTATTTTATGTTGTGATTTTCCTAGTTCACTTATAAACTACAACAAAATCTCTCCAACAACATATAAAATGAAATCTTTAGCAAATTGTAATGACAAATAACATTCACATAGAGAAAACCCTACTCGAAGTTACACTCAACCTTTAATTATTACCCTCCCTTATTCAAACCTCTAGCATGGATTATTCCTTCTTCAATGTGAAAGCTTGCTCTAATGTCAATGTATATGATGTCACTATGGAGTATCCATCTCGTAAACATGGGCACTTTTGGGGAATTAATTAAAAATTGTGTTCTTTGTCAAGTTAAGTTCAACACTTCTTTTCCGACAAGGATGGATGAGTATTCATGAGACAAATAGTAAAATTAATATTTAAAACAAATAAGTAATAAGTCATAATAATAATAATAATGATAATTTAATTTTAAGGCATGGTTTAGGTTATGAGACATTTACTAATTTATTGTTTCTTTGAAATAAATAAATTAATTTGATATGAAATATAGAAAGGAGTTTGTTAAAATTGGTCCAAATCTTTAAGTCAAACTTCAACAATCATATATTTCGTAACTCAAAGTTTCAATGTGATGATCCTTAAATGTCCTTTGACTATGTTATGCCTTGCTAGTCTGATGATGTCAAAACCCTCTTACATACCAAGTGCATTTATTTACATTGTTATAGCTTGATTAAAATGCTTCATTTACTTGATTATGAATGATTAACGCTTGTGTAATGATGCATAATTTTACCCCTTGCTAAGAGATAATTTAAAGGCAAAAGAAGGGAATGATGACCTTACAAATAAAAAATAAGGAGATCCAAGTGGTAAAGAAACATGAAATCAATTTTTCAACTTGTAGTTATCTTCTTTGCTAAATGTGGTATTTGTTTTAAACAAAATATCCATTTACATGTAGCTTAGTGTTCATAGATTCATCCTACTAAAGGCCTCAAATGTAACTTAGTTTTCACAAATTCATCAAAGCAAATGCCACTCCAAAGAAAAGTTAGTGCAAGACACTTATGTGTAGCTCTAAATTGGTGAATATCATAGGGGTAGCAAGAATTAAAGCATTCAATGAAAAATGTTGGAGGTGGTGAGATATGCCACAAGAAACAAATTGAATGGAATCAATTTGGGGTTAACTCAAGGAAATCAACTTAGGGTTAAGTAAATGGAATCAACATGAGCTTAGTGACTAATTCATCTAGTAATGCAACTGTATTAGAGACACACCTACAATGGTGAAGTTACAAAAGCATGCCATGATTTGTTTGGGTTCAAATCTTATATGATCCTAACCTTAAAATTAACTTCTATGATGCTAACCCCTATCCTAATATTTCACTAACTACTAGTCCTTAACCACCTATCACTAAACTTATCCCTTAAAACTCCTAACCCTTAACACTAATGGTATCTTTCTAATAACTCATGCTATGGTATTTTGGTTAAGGATCAACATTCATAGTTTAAGATACTTTATGTTCCTTCCCCAACATTGTTGCATTGTATTATAGCATGTTCAATGAACGCCAAAATTATTTCATAATTCCAAATTAAGTTTCTTCACTTTGAGCCATATTTTATCTTTAACATCATATCAAATTTCATATGCAACACAAAAAAAAAAACATACGAAATTTTGTATGCAACATCAAAGATATAATAGATCATAGACATGAATTATGACAGAAATTCAACCTAGAATCACAATCACCACATAAGTTATTAATCTCAGATAAATTATATAGAGAACAAATCAAACAAAAAATTAACCTAAAACTGAACCCAAACAAACCAACTCTTGTAGCTCAAACTCAGACTATATGCGTTTGGTTGTTATTTCTGTTAGGGATGGTCCCAATGCACATCTCCATCTCTATCCCTTGCTTCTAGTAATTCAAAGATACCATGTCCTAAAAGCTACAAAGATGCTTTTGGTCACCCAATGAATGAAAAATAGTTTCTCATAGAGACTGACACTCGGCATGAGAAAATGGGTCAATTTATTGTACTCTCCAGGTTTGGTGTGAGAAAATGGATCAATTTCTTGTACTATGTAGCTGTAATTTTGATGTTATTGTTTTAGCTTGTTAGTCTTGATGATGCACATGAGATAATTCAAACAATTACTATGGTGATATAATCTTCACCAAGAACAATGACCAATTGTTTGACCATGTGAAGTCTCGATTTAGTCAAACCATGTTGCTCACTTGTGAAATAGGGCACATTTTCAAAGTTTTCCATGTTAGGTGTAAATACCTCAACGTCAATCCACATTTGTCCCTTACTTGTGTAATATACTACCTTTTCAAAATTATCCTTGTTCCCCTATTCTTGCTTTAATGTTCACTTGTGAAATAGGGTACCTTTTCAAAGTTTTCGATGTTAGGTGTAAATACCCCAACATCAATCCACATTTGCCCCTTACTTTTGTAACAAAATACCTTTTCAAATAGCTCCTTGTTCCCCTATTCATGTTTTAATGTATGGATTGTCGTTAAGAATAGAGTGTGGTGTACAAAAGCCAAACACTTCTTCGACTTAGATTAGTATCCGTCTTATGATAATTATATAAACTTTTAGTAAAAATATCAGCAAATAATACAATAATCCAACATCCAAAGGCAATGAGACACTTTTGAAGAGATGGCACCTAGCAAGATAAACATAATTATATATAAGTACCCAAGGCCACAAAGAAGTCTCCTTGAATACCAAATAGAATAGAATAATAAATTGTATATGTTCATTTTGTTCAGAATCACGATTGTTGTTAGATCAAAAAATGCAGGTCTGTTGCATTGAAAAGATCCAAAATTGGTTGATGTTTGAAATCTGAGTTTTACATTTACTAAGATCAAGTGCCTGGTCTCCTCTCAAAGACCTTTTATTTACTCGGAAAATTTGTATCTTTCTCTGCTTTCATAACAGAGCTTCACAAACTTCAATTTCTCCCTAAATTCTACTCCAAATCTATGTTACCCTTCCCCACACAATTGGCTCTCTTTTGTTGTCCCTTCTAGGACTTACCACTCACTGTTTTAGTCTTTGAAAATCTACACAAGGAACCCCACAGCCCACAGTTTACTACATAAATAGATCCACACTTTTTTCAAGGGTTAACACCATTTTCTCCACCTTCGCTAGTCTCTATGCACCTGCAACTTGAAGAGAAGGCCCTATAATAGGCATTTCAAAGCTAAAACAATCTTCCATGCATGTTGCACCTACAACCCTGAAAACTTATCTCAGACCCTTGCTTACTTCTTATGGATCTGAAATTAATTCTCAAATGGATTAATTCGATTCGCTATATATGGTGGTTTTTTAAAATAGAAGAGACACGTCTATTTGTAAAGGTCCTGAGCATACATAATTCAATCGGCTTATATGAGTTGTTTGATAGTTCAAATTTATAAAATTCATATCTCTCAAGTGAGAAGGAGTTTGGAGGCATGTGAGTAGTACTTGGGAGCAACTTCAAGGCCAGTATTGGTTTGTGTAGGAGTCATTTCAAAATGATGGCTCCAAGTGTCATGAAATCTCATTATTTTATGACTACCTTAGAATATGGTTTTTAGGTATTATTAGGTTATTCAATAAGAGTGAAAGGGAATTTTCATTCTACGTTTTGAGAAGGGCATATATCCTTTAGGGTTTCATTAATGCATCTTAATTAGGGAATGCATTCTAGAGAAGCAATGCATCTTCAATAATAGCACCAATTTATGGTAAGTTAGGGTTTCTTAGATTAGGCTATTATATAGTTAGGATTAGGGTTTAGATAGGGGATTTTTCTAGGACTTCTAAGTAATTACGGTTAGGGCATTTAGCCATCTTCAATGGCATATTGACATCAATGACATCTTTGACCAAAGCGTTGTACCAACATACATATTTAAAGATATATAACCTTATTCACACCAGATTTCAAAATCACTAAAATATAATTGAACAAACTTGCAATAAGCATCCTCAAAACAACTAGATTCAAGACATTTATCTATATATATTTTTTGTCTTTTTTTTGGTCTAAATAATAGGTTGGAATTTATGAATTTTTTTGGCTAATCCATAGTTCATATCATTGGGCGATATTTCTCATAGTAAATTTCAATTAAGATTCATAACTTCATTAAGATAGAACACAAAAATATTATTTACATATTTTTCCCATGGGCACCACATAAAGATGGTTATCGATATAGACACTCCATTGGAAAATGATTAAGCATAAATGGTAATACAACTTGTAGGAAAATCAATAAATAATCACCATTAGATTGGAAATAGTTAGAGTATCAGTTATTGAGAGAACAACCACTAATTGACTCCCAAAATATTGTAGAATTTGGTGCCATCAATAGAAAACACTTAGGGTAAAGTAAGAAATGACAATAATTCTCATCTGTTTATACAATGGAACAAGCAAGAGCACCAATAGTTTATCGTGATCTTAAAATATGCAGATCCACATCTAAAAAATATCATAACACCTAATACCTACCGATGCAATCATTTTGAGAAAATTTGGGGAAACGAAACTTGTAATAACAATTCATAGAAGAGGTTAGTTTTATAACCATGACCTTAAAGAAAATTCGGTCAGGGTTGAAGTTGTATAGGTAACAATTTTGTTCTAACATGTCTAACCCATTACATGTTGTTATGTCCAGTTTATTGCAATTGACCCATACTTGTGCTTGTCGTTGTTGTACATGTCAAAAATATCTGGCACAAGCAGAACATCAGGGTTTGGATCTGTCAACAAGGAGAAGCTTGATAATAAAACCTGCAATCAACAAAATATTTTTCTAACAAAGACAATATTGAAAGGAAATAATTTCTATTTGCTACAAATGCCAACAAGGGAATAGTAATATGCTACCTTAGAATAAATGATACCTTCGATATTGTTAATACAAGACTCCAACGTTCTTTCAGGATGTTCAGGTAGATATTATCATTTTTTTTTATATTTTGACTGAAAACCTTAGTGTAGAATGCAAACCACACAGTATTTGAAAACCTTTAACAGTAATAGAATCATTATAATTCATATAAAAAATTCATTAAATGGCACATTTTGAAAAACTGCATATGCTAGACATGTGCAACGAAAATAAAATTGCTAATCTACCTGCATTAGATGTGGAGATTTACATATTGAACCTTACATATCTATATAATGCATAGATAATGGTATATTAAATATATCAAGGTTATTTCTTCTGCAAAATTTGAGCATGATTTTTAATAGGGCATGATACTTATGACTGCGTTTAATACTCTAACAAGCTCTTAGAGCACCTATGTGGCAAAACTGTAGAAATCAGTTCTATTTCATGTAAAAAAGTACAGGATAATTTAAAACCATTTTGTAATTAATATGATTTCCATTTCCTAGGCTCAATAAAAAGGTTCTACCATTGGTCATATCAACAATGAAATCCATTAAAAACTGGACAAGTCATTGAACCAGGGATGTTCCACTTTGTTGTCAAATGGAGAGCCCAAATATGCTTTAAAATGCCCAGGTTTTTTTTCACATGCACCCATTAGAAAGGATAAATCCTAATGCTACTATCAAAATTCTAACTCATTTATGAACTCTTCAATCCAAAAAACATTAGAAAGAAATCTTGTAGACACAGAAGTAATGTAAAAATAAACATATCACCTATCAAATACAAAATAAATAATGCACAAATCGAGATACTTCATGGCTGATTAACATACCTTTGGAGGCTTGAATGGATAATCAGGAGGAAAATTAATAGTAACCACAAATACACCCCCTACATAGACTGTCAGGAGGTCCCATAATTATGACATGCCATTCAAACATATCATTAACCAATGGACCTACAAGGCAACTAAAATCTTCTTATACAAAACCCTCAACAATTACAATCCCCTAAATATAAAAAGTAGATGCATTTTTTAAAAATGTTGAAATTGACATTTCTAATACATGTACCCATTTCTGAAACTACTAAAACTTCCCATGTCAGCAATGATATTTTGAAGATGAATCTATGTTGGTCCATTTTAGGATTATATATTGTTAATATTATAATCTGAATTTTTAATCTATTAGTTTAATGACTTTATTAATATTTTAGACATGAAACATCTACCTATCCTATATATGCACCTTACTACTCTCAATGCAAGTGCAAAAACGTAAAATAAGCTTGGTTTGGTTCATCACTGAGTCAAACCTCAAACTCAGTATCTGATACTAAAATTATGAGAATAAACCTATGTTTGAGTCAATCGACCATGGGAAATTAAACACATAGGATCCAAGCCAATTATAATGCGATGAGTTTATATGTATTTTTATATGGTAGACTTTTCTAAAATAACGATAAGCTCAAACAAGTATTATAGTACCAGAAAAATGCAAAATAAAAGATGTGTAATCCTTTGAAGCTTCGTACGAAAGAGAAAGAAATAATGAATGACTAATTTAAGAAACATTTTTTCTTCCCAACAAACATCAAAAACAATAAGATGTTGATCAATGCAGGATTTTGATTCACCTAGGTTACCATTTCACTTAAGCCAAAGGAGGTCCACTCTTTGCAGTAAAGCTCTTAAAGGCATGTTCCTTGAAACATTTTAAGGAACATATATATGAATGAAAAAATCCATTGCATATAATGATACATACATATTGTGAGACACATCAATGCAAGAAATGGATTGCATGGTATGAACAACTTCATAATGAATAAAGAAAATTCGACCTTGGGGTTACTAGATTTTTTGACCTGAGTAACTATAACTAACCAAAGCAAAATTAACTGAACCAAATAAGAAAATCATATTCTATAATAATCTCTTATATATACTATTTCTCATTAATACCTCACATGGTACAGTTCGACACTGACCAGAACTATGAAATTTAATGACCAACACTAAGGAATTCAATCCCAATTCCCAATAGATTTACCTCCTACAAAGGCCAAACAACTCTATCTACCAAAGCCTAATGTTACTGTACCAACATATAACATAAGACACTAATAGAAAATAATAATCACAAAGACAAAAAATTAATACATGCACAAGAGAAACCCCATCAAATAAAAAACAACACAAATCTAATCCCCACTAGACACATCTATACAAGTCCATACCCCACGAGAGTAGCATATACACAAATCCAAAGCCCACGAGAGCAGCATATACAAAAACTGCAGCAATCAGTTTTATTTCATGTAAAAAAGTACAGGATAATTTAAAACCATTTTGTAATTAATATGATTTCCATTTCCTAGTCTCAATAAAAAGGTTCTACCATTGATCATCTCAACAATGAAATCCATAAAAAACTGGACAAGTCATTGAACCAGGGATGTTCCACTTTGTTGTTAAATGGTGACCCTCAATATGCTTTAAAATGCCTAGGTTTTTTGTCACATGCATGCATTAGAAAGGATAATTCCTAATGCTACTATTGAAATTCAAACTCATTTATGAACTCTTCAATCCAAAAAACATTAGAAAGAAATCTTGTAGACAAATAAGTAATGGAAAAATAAACATATCACCCGTCAAATACAAAATAAATAATGCACAAATCGAGATACTTCATGGCTGATTAACATACCTTTGGAGGCTTGAATGGATAATCAAGAGGAAAATTAATAGTAACCACAAATACATCCCCTACATAGACTATTAGGAGGTCCCATAATTATGAAATGCCACTCAAACATATCATCAACTAGTGGACCTGCAAAGCAATTGAAATCTTGTTATACAAAACCCTCAGCAATTACATTCCCCTAAATATAAAAAGTAGATGCATTTTTTTAAAATGTTGAAATTGACATTTCTAATACATGTACCCATTTTTGAAACTATGAAAATTTCCCATGTCAGCAATGATATTTTGAATATGAATCTATGTTGGTTCATTTTAGGATTATATATTGTTAATATTATAATCTTATTTTTTATTCTATTAATTTAATGACTTACTTTATTAATATTTTAGACATGAAATATCTACCTATACTATATATGCACCTTACTACTCTCAATGCAAGTGCAAAAAGGTAAAATAACCTTGGTTTGGTTCATCACTGAGTCAAACCTCAAACTCAGTATCTGATACTAAAATTATGAGAATAAACCTATGTTTAAGTCAATTGACCATGGGAAGTTAAAGAAATTGGATCCAAGCCAATTATAATGCGATGAGGATATACATATTTTTATATGGTAGACTCTGCTAATGTAAGAATAAGCTCAAATAATTATTATAGTACCAGAAAAATGCAAAATAAAAGATGTGCAATCCTTTGAAACTTCGTACGAAAGAAAAAGAAACAATGAATGACTAATTGAGTGACCATCTCACTTAAGCCAAAGGAGGTCCACTCTTTGCAATAAAGCTCTTAAAGGCATGTTCCTGGAAACATTTCGAAGAACATATATAAGAAGGAAAAAATCCATTGCATATAATGATACATACATATTGTGAGATACATCTATGCAAGAAGTGGATTGCATGGTAGAAACAACTTCATAATGAATAAAGAAAATTCGACCTTGGGGTTAGTAGATGTTTTGACTTAAGTAACTACAACTAATCAAAGCAAAATTAATTGAACCAAATAAGAAAATAATTTTCCATAATAATCTCTTATATATACTAATTCTCATTAATTCCTCACATGGTATAGTTCGACACAGACTAGAACTATGAAATTCAATGACCAACACTAAGGAATTCAATCCCAATTCCCAATAGATTTACCTACTAGAAAGGCCAAACAACTCTATCTACCAAAGCCTAATATTAATGTACTAACATATAACATAAGACACTAATAGAAAATAATAATGACAAAGACAACGAATTAATACATGCACAAGAGAGACCCCATCAAACTAGCGACTACGCAAATCCAACCCCCATAAAATACAAAACAACACAAATCTAATCCCCACCAAAAAAACATCTCTACAAATCCAAACACCACGAGAGCAGCATATACATAAATCCAAACCCCACGAGGGTTAATATTTTTTAATATTTATTTACACATGCCTAGTACCAAGCATAACCCCAATATCCTTGATTAGATCTCAAATCAAATAACTTCTTTTAAAGTGATTTTTTTGAGTTTCCCATTCTAGGTGCATTAAAATGGAACGTAGCCAGCTTACAACACTCAAAAAAATCCCAAAAGAATTCATTCAGCTGAGATGTTCCAAGTGGACACATCTATTTCGTTAAAGTGACACCACAACTACGTGAACAACCTACTTGCATAGGGAAAAACCATATACAGAGGGCTTCAACATTGTGTGGTCTGAAACACCCTTACTTAACCATCAAACGAAGACCCAATGAGAATTAAATTCATTTTTCAATTTTGGTTCATGTGAGAAGAGGCCTTATGGACCAAGAAGGTCTCAAGGAGGACAAAAGGACAAAATGAGGATAAAAGGAAGGTTCTATTGTGTTAGTTAATGGAGTTTTATGTTACATCAGTTATCCCACATACAAAACATGAAAGCTAAAGTAAACATTAAATAAAAATTCAGTTATCCAACATGCAAAATACGAGAGACAAGGTGGGAGCATTTCCTGTAAATAGGCTCTTAAGCATCACGAGTAGGAGAAATTTGGTGATTTTTGTGTGTGGGTAGTCTATGAGAGACTGCATATATAGCCAAGTGGAACCTCCATAAAAATCTTCAAATTAGCCACCATTGTCATCGATACCTTCTTGGGAATGCCTTATTTATCTCATTGCAGAGTTATTTAAGATTCTATGATAGTTTGGTTCTTGGCATCGATTTATAACATCTTATTGAGTATTGAGTCTTGAGTTATAGAGTTTTGAGTATTGTGAGAGAGAGAGAGAGAGAGAGAGAGAGAGAGAGAGAGAGAGAGCCTACTTGGGATCAAAACCATGTATAAGTTAGTGGGTGAGGCAATCTCACCATTAGATCCCTCAAACACTGTGAAAGGGTTGATGAATTGGAAGACGATGTCCTCTGAGAGTGACCAGGACTAAGGGGCACAATTGTATGATCAAGTGAAGTGTAGGCACAAGAATGAGGGAACAAGGGATATTAGCTCTCCTAACATCAGAGGATGATGGGAGAAATATCTTGATAGAAACCTGGCTACTCCAATGAATTTGTTGGGTAGTGTCTAGGAGAGGGGGCCAACTATAGAGCCACCTGGCTCTGGTCCATTTGCTGGTATGGTTCTTCTATATTTTACAATTTACAAAAAAACATTCTCTTATATTTTACTCCTCAATTTGGTATTTGGCATTGACATTTAAGAATGAAAGTATAGGAGATCAAGGAGCAATTTTATGATTTAACGTAAATAAATATTATGAGCAAGAGAAATATAGATGGATGACAAGGAAAACAATGCGAATGAGGCAAACAAAAAAAATAGAGAGCATCATGCAAGAATGGAAGAAAAATGGTGTTAATTTGTTTAACAAAAAGAGTCAAATATGAGAACATTTTGAGCAAATGATAATGAGTCAAAAATATTAACATCATATAGATGAAATAGGTAATGAGATAGCGTAAAAGTTGGCATAAGATCAAGCAACTTGGCCCCAACAAGATATAAATGATAAATGTACTTTTCCTAAGATCACACAACTTTTCACCTACAAGATATAAAAGAAAAATATAATTTCCTTATTTTGCCACTTTTGATACAAAAATATGACAATAGTTGCAACTATTTATATATGAATTCTGACTTTTAAAAGGATGAATTTATATAAATTTTGCATTTCAGTACTTTCCTATCATAATGACAAGTTATTTTTATTTCTAATGTTTTAAAATAATAAAGAAAATGTCCAAAATTCCACCCTGTAAAACTCAAGTTTCAACTTTATGGAAAAAACGTAACATATAATTTTAACAAGACAAATAGATCGCAGGAAACACCTGACAATCATTAGAATATAATCAACTACTTGCAACTTTCCTTCCACAATATTTGAAGGCCAATTATAACTATTTATTAAATTTGTCATTTTAAGATATAGTCATGCTATGACCTCTACTCTTATTACTAACACGGATCCAACTTAAGTCCAGATATATCAAGCACCAAAAGGGATCAACTCTTTTGAGGTGTAATTTTTTTATCAATTAAGATGTAACTGGGCTAAGATGAAGATAAGGGTAACAATATTTCTATGTAAATATAATATTTATACTATTTTTATTTTTCTATGATCTGAATCTCTCGTTTTCTCTGTATAGAAGTTTTTATATTAATTGTACAGATCAAATCTCTCTTTCTTTCATATATATTATTAGTTTACACTATTTGTTAATTTTATTTTTAAAGTTGACATGTAATTCTTACCCACCTGCGTGACAACATATTTGTCATAATGAGTAGTAGAGCACTGTTAGTCGTTTCCATTATCCAATTTGAGTTATAATCATCACACAATATACAAATTTGTTCAGAAGAAAGCTAAAAGAGAGTATAAGGTAATGTACTAGTACAATAGAAATACTAAAAACCTAAGTTTTAGGTAACACCTTGATGGCCATCTCCTAGTATCAGAAAGGTATGGAAATGCTACAAGCCATACCTTGTAATGTTTCCAATGTAACGTAAAGAAGAACATCAATTTTTACTTAAATTTATAACATCACCATTAATTGTTTCATGATGTTTTAGAATGGTTCAAATATCATCAGAATTCACATGGAGAAAGAAAGATGTCATATCTCATTCAGAATTTCGCTGAATTAGTAATTTTCATGATTTTAGAGTTCATAGGATTGGAACATTTCAACTAGATTCAATCATGAATGACGATATGGGATTGGTATTAGTCAAGACAACCAAGCTATGGGATTTTACTTCGTGTAATCACCTACAATAGTTAACATATAGATGGGTTTCCTTCTAAAATGTCATTTATGTGTATCACACATATTTTCTTATGAGATAATGTGTTATTTAATATGTGTGTCTCATTCTTATTTTCTTGCAAGGTAATGCGACACACACACACACGCACACACACACACACACACACACACATTGTGTTTCCACAACATACCCATTTCATTTTCAAGGTGATGGGGTATCGTGTGCCACATTTCAGTGTGTCCCCATTTCTAAAACTCTTACATGTTTCCATGTTTCACACAACTTAGCTCTAAATTGTAAGGCTCTATAAGTCTCAACATTGAGCATTAGAGTGAGATAAAAAGAGCATGTCAATTCCTATTAGATATTGCATCCATGGATGTGTGAGGGTGCCAAGAAGTAAGCTCACAATCAGAGCCTTCAAGCACTTCAATAGGACCAATGCATTAGCAGATGATGTCCTTTGGGGAGTGACTTGTCATAAAAAACCTAGTTCTATGATACAAGGGAGGATGGTCACAAGAACGAGAGAACCCATTGCTTCTAACATCAAATATTGAAGGGGGAAACCACCTCGTAGAAAATGACACTTACTCCACTAGACCTAGTAGGCTGTATTTGGGATGGGGGAGCCCAACTCTTGTAGAATCTGGCACTGGTATGTCTACTGGTATGTTTCTTTTATATTTATCATTTAAAAAAAACATTCTTCTATATTTTAACCTTCTTAATTTTGGTATTTGGTATAGACATTGTTTCTTGAGAAGATCAAGGAGAAGTTATGCTATGAAATCCATATTGTGAGAATGATAAAATTCCAATGGATGCAACTAGTAAGAATGGGAAGAAAAATAGTGATAAAGAGGAAAACTAGTACAGGACATTGAAAAATATTGGAAGCAAAATGTAGTTAACTATTTGATGAAAAACATCATGTGGGGAAGCATCTTGAGCAGAAGAAAATGAGTCATAGTAACAACAGAAATATGCAATATGTTAGGCCCCTATAATACTAGTGATTCCCAAATTACTATTGTCATTGTATGTCTTATTGTTATTATTGTGCCCCTATTGTCCCTATATTGTTATTAGTATTCCCCATAGAAACCCACTATTGTTATTTTTGTGTCCTTATGTTATTACTGTTATGTCGGCTTGATTATATTGTGACCCCTTAGACTCCTATATATAGAAGGGAGATTTAGTCATTTGTATCATCCAAGAATTGCTCATTTGTGTAATGTAAAAGAGGTTTCCCCTTCTAAGAGGTTGAATTCTGAGGCGTTGATCTATCTTTTCTATTTTTTTGTGAGTTGGTTTCCTAACATTTGGTATTAGAGCTTTGGATTCTAGGGTTTTGCTGCTCCGAACAAGTCATCGTGGCATTTTCGCTATAATTTTTTTTCTGCAACGTTTTAGAAGCTACAAAAAAAATCCATTTGAGGCAATATAGTTCTAATTTTGGGTCTAAATTTCAGAGCTTGTCTCGCTATTTTTGTGCAGATATGATCTGTGGAAGTTAGGGTTTTTGCAGACTCCTGAATTACATTTCAAACAGGTGACCTAGGGAAAATCGTCATAACTTTTGTTTTGAGAATCAGATTGAAATTTTGTAAGATGTTTTAGAAAGAGGACATCTGGTAGTTTTCCCTGTATTAGCTTCAAGTACTAATGTTGAAACAGTTACACGTGGCACGTCGTACAAGTTCATTCTACTGAATTAGTCTATAATGAGGTCACTGTGGGAGATTTGGCATAACTCTTCCTTGGAGAATCCAATATTGATTAGAATTGTGGGGTCACAAAGAGGACTCAAAGGGCTACCATAGGATGAGATTTTAGATATTCAAGATTCGTAGTTACAAAGATATAATAGATTCAATATCGAGCTCTTACAAAGTGAAAAAAAAGGTGTCTAGTTATTTTTAAATTTTGCATAAGATTGGTTTGAAAAATTAGTTTGAAGGAATTCAAAGGGAATAGTGAAGAATTATTAGCATTAATTAATTCCCCGAAGAAAGAAAATTGAAACACATAGTAAGCAACCTGAAAGCTCTAGCATGACTCGTGAAGAAGAGGAAGAAATGTAACATGATATATCAAAATTACAAGACCAAGTACAACAAATTTCACTCTTACTAAAGGTAAATAAAGCCAAGATGAATGGCATGGAAGCTAATATGAATGGCATGCAAGTTAATATGGATGGCGTGGAAGCTAAGATGAATGGCATGGATGCTAAGATGAATGGCATGGATGATAAGATGGAAGAATTGAGGATAAAATTGAATAAGCTAAAAGAAATGGTCACTAATGGTGAAAGGGTAGTAAAAGAAACTCACGATGAGAACAAAAGAAATGTTAATCATGATTTCATAGACTCTAATATTGGATTGAAGACCCACCATGTTCCAAAAATCAATATGAGGAAGTTTGATGGCAAGGATCTCTCAACATGGATACTACAGATGGAGCAATTTTTCAATCTCCATAGTGTGAAAAGAACACAAAAGGTACGTATTGCAACTTTATATTTGAAACCAAATCAGTTTGTATAGTATCAATGGCTTTTCCCTCATAAACAAATTTTCACTTGGGAAATTTTTACGGAAGAAATGATAGCACATTATGAGGATACAAAAAGAAACACCTTTTTTATGCAATTGATAAATCTCAAACAAAAGGGTTCAATGATGGAGCACATTGAAGACTTCCAAAAATTGAACATAAGGGTAAAATATATTCTAGAGGAGCATAGGTTTGATGTGTTCATAGGGACTTTAAAGGATAATATCCAACATGAGGTTCGCCTTTGGGAACCTGATTCATTGGAGAAGGTATTCAGGTTAGCAAGAAAAATGGAAAGCAAAATTATGCCAATTAGGAAGCCTACCACTCATAAATATAAATATGGAAGTGTTGTTGCCCCTAGCCCTCCACAACCTACAAGGTCAACACCGCAACAATTGGAAGAAAATATAGCAAAAGGTCATAAGTGTGTTGAGAAGAAATTATTCTACATAGATTGTGAAGAGGAGGAAGAAAAGGAACAAGAAATGTCAAAATAAGAGGATATACTCCAGGAAAAAACCTAGATAAATAAGAAATGAATTTGACCATACCCTGTAATGCATTGTTTGGAATGACAACTCCTAAAACAATCAAGATAGAAGGACATATCAAGAAGAAAAAGGTAATAGTGTTGATTGATTTGGGAAGTACCCATAAATTTATTCATTGTAAGATAGAAAAGGATTTGAATTACTTCCTATATCTAGCACCAGAGTGTCAAGTGATGGTTGCCAGTGGAGGAACCATAAATTGCTCAGGAAAGTGCCATAATATCAAGCTATCCATGGGAGAAATGTATTGAATGGCCCAATGCTTTCCATTCCAATGGGTAGTGTTGATGTTGTACTAGGAGTCCAATGGCTACGTCCTTGGGTACAATAGCTTTTAAATTTCAAGAACCTTTCATGAAATTTTGTGCGGAAGGAAAGGAAGTTGAATTAAGGGGTATTGCAGGGAAACCGGGAAAGATAATCATCTCTAACAGTATGAAAAAGCTTCTAAAGAAGGAATAATAAGGTGTAATCGCACAATTATGTTCGCTAGAGGTTCCCACATCGAAATCATCTATTTCTATAGATCTCCAAAAATTCTCAGACAATCATTCCAATGTACTTGAGACTCCCAGAGGACTCCCACCGATTCATGATCACAATCATGCTATTCATTTGATTCTAGGAAGTGTTCCTCCAAAAATTAGGCCGTACAGATATACCTATGCCCAAAAGAGTGACATTGAATATATGGTCGCAGAAATGCTAGAGGCTGGTATAGTTCAACCTAATCAAAGTTATTTCTCTGCTCCAGTAGTATTGGTACACAATAAGGATGGATCATGGCGCATGTGTCTAGATTATAGGGAGCTCAACAAGCTCACTATTAAAGATAAATTTCCCATTCCTGTCGTTGATGAATTATTGGATGAATTACATGGATCAATTTACTTCACAAAGTTGGATCTTCATTCAGGATATCATCAAATGAGAATGAAGACTGAAGACATTCCTTAAACAACATTTAGAACTCATGAGGGCCATTATGAATTTTTGGTCGTACCTTTTGGCCTTACCAATGCACCTTCTACATTTCAAGGTTTGATGAATTCCATTTTCAAACCCTTCCTTAGAAAATTTTTGTTAGTATTTTTTGATGATATACTAAGTCTACAACAAGTCTTGGAAGGATCATGTTGAACATGTTGACAGGGTGCTACAACTATTGGAGGAGAAACAATTATATGCAAAAAGATCCAAATGTTTCTTTGGAGTACAAGAGGTGGAATATCTGGGTCATATTGTATCTCATGAAGGTGTTAAGGTAGACTCTACCAAAATTAAAGCCATTAAGGAATGGAAAATCCCCACATCCATAAAGCATCTGCGAGGATTTCTCGAGTTGACAGGGTATTATGGCAAGTTTGTTAAGAATTATGGGAGAATAGCAACACCTATAACAACATTATTGAAGAAAGATACATTTTCATGGACTCCAGAAGCAAAAAAGGTCTTCAAACATCTTAAAGAGGCAATGTGCCAAACACCCTTCTTAGCTACATTGGACTTCACGAAAACCTTTATTGTGGAATGTGATGCTTCAAGAAATGGAATTGGTGTTGTTTTAATCCAAGATGAAAGACCCATTGCTTTCGAAAGTTGTCCAATGAAGGGGAAATATTTGCACAAAGGTATTTATGAGAAGGAAATGTTGGCAATACTACATGAACTTAAAAAATGGTGATCCTACCTAATGGGAAAACACTTCAAGGTAAAAACGGATCATGATAGTCTTAAATACTTTTTAGGACAAAGATGATCCTTTAGAGGGAAACAAAAATGGGTCACAAAGATGTTGGGTTATGACTTTAAAATCATCTACAAAAAAGAGACAAAATGTTGTGGTAGATGCACTCTCAAGAAAGGATGAGGATGTGGAAGCATTGTTGTGCGCCATTTCTATTATCCAACCAGATTGGGTAAACATAGAAAGGGAGGAATGGAAGAATGATGAAGAAGTGCGGGCACTCATTCGAAAGTTACAACAAGATCCTAGTACATATGATACATTTAGCTGGAAAAATGATTCGTTATGGTACAAAGATAGTTTATACCTATGTAAGAATTCCCAACTCAAACAAAATATTATTATGGAATTACACACTTCTCCCTTAAGAGGGCAGTTAGGATTTTTAAAAACTTACCATAGGGTTAATAAGGAATTTTTTTGGGATGGCCTTAAATCGCATATTCAAAAGTTTGTGGCAGAATGTTCGGTTTGCCAAAAAAATAAAGTCGAAACAATTAAAACCCCAGGTCTATTACAACCTTTATCCATTCCAAGCCAATGTTGGGAGGAGGTTTCAATGGATTTTATCACAAGTTTACCCAAGTCCGAAGGAAAGAGTGTCATCATGGTGGTAGTTGACAAACTTACCAAGTATGCACTCTTTTGTGCATTATCACATCCATTTAAAGCTAGTAAAGTTTCTATTGCATTTACGGAAACAATTCAAAACGTGCATGGAAACCCAAAATTATTGTAAGCGACAGAGATCCCATTTTCACTAGAAACTTTTGGATAGAATTATTTTCTTGTCTCGGTACTTAGTTGGCTCATAGCTTATCTTATCATCCTCAATTTGATGGACAAATTGAGATAGTAAACAAATGTTTGGAAGGATATCTTCATTTCTTTGTGTCTATTAAACAGACACAATGCGTCAAATGGTTGCCTCTAGCTGAATGGTGGTATAACAGTTCCTTCCATACTGCAGCAAAAATGACCCCATTTATGGCACTTTATGGATATCATCCACCATCCCTCACATCATATTTAAGAGAAAATTCTAAGGTTCAAGCAGTGGAACATCACATAAAGCATCAACAACAAGTTCTCCAACTCTTAAAGGATAACCTCACGTTGGCGTAGAATAGAATGAAACAACAAGAAGATCAACATCACAGTGAAAGAAGTTTTGATGTAGGTGACTGGGTATTCCTACGACTACAACCATATAAACAAATATCCCTCAAGCAAGCTAAGAAGAATAATAAATTATCACCAAAGTATTATGGTCCATACAAGGTGTTGCAAAATAATTGTACTATGGAATACAAATTGAAGGTTCCTGCAACTTCCCCCGTGCACCCAGTTTTCCATGTTTCATGTTTAAAGAAGGCTATAGGTGACAAGTTCCTAGTTCAAACAATATTACCAGAAATTGATGAGGAAGGAAAAATCATATTGGAACCAGAAGTAGTCACAGAAACAAGAACTCGACAGCTACAAAATCAATCAATTTCAAAGTATCTCATCAAGTGGAAGAACTTATCCGCTGAAGATTCCACAAGGGAGGATGAGAATTTTATATAGAAGCATCCAGAACTACTTAAGGGTTGAGGACAATGATTTTCAGAAGGAGAGGGGCATGTTAGGCCCCTATAATACTAGTGATTCCTCCATTACTATTGTGATTGTATCCCTTATTGTTATTATTGTCCCCATATTGTTATTACTATGCCCCATAGAAACCCACTATTGTTATTTTTGTGCCCTTATGTTGTTACTGTTATGTCGACTTGATTATATTGTGACCCCTTACACTCCTCTATATAGAAGGGAGGTTTAGTCATTTGTATCATCCAAGAGTTGTTCATTTCTGTAATGTAAAGGAGGTTTCCCCCTCGAAGAGACTGAATTCTAATGTGTTGATCTGTCTTTTCTATCTTTTAGTGAGTTGGTTTCCTAACACAATAAGATTGAGGAGAAACAACATAAAGATGCAATAATAAATGAGCAAGAGTAACAACATAAATATGCAATAATATCAAGCAACTTTACCCCTACAAAAGATTGAGAAGAAATATAATTTGCTCATTTTGCAATTTTGGATGCAAGAATATAATAGTAGGTGCAACTATTTACGTATAATTTCTAACCTTTAAAAAAATGAATTTATTGAAAAATTTTCATTTCATCACTACCTATCACTATGACAAGGAATTTCCAATATTTTAACATAAACAAATAAGTCAAAAATTCCACACTGTCAAACCAAAATTCCAACATTATCAAAAAATACATAACATAAAATGTCAACAACACAAGCAGATAGTAGGTGCAACTATTTACATATAATTCTTAACCTTTAAAAGAACGAATTTATGCAAAATTTTGCATTTTTGAAGTTTCCTAAATTATAACAAAGAATTTATAATCTTTTAACATAATTAAATAAGCCCAAACTTCCACCCTGTTAAACTCAAATTCCAAAATTATGGAAAAATGAATAACATAAAATAAAATGTCCACAACACAAGCAGATAGTAGGCGAGGCCTAACAAAGTCATTAGCAATATAATCAGTTACTCACAACTTCCTTCCACAATATTCTAATGATAGCTAGAGATACTTATGGAATTTGTGAATTAATACATAAAATCATGTTAGGGCCTCTATTATTATTACCAGCATAAATCCATATTAAGCCCATATATGTCAATCACCGAGAGTTCAAATATCGAGGCGTAAATATTTTGATCATTTAAATTGGATATAAGTTTAAGATGAAGAGAAAGGTAGCAATATATAAATGTATGTATCATATTTACAGTAATTTTTTATAATCTGGACCTCTCCTTTTCTTTCTCTATATAACAATTTTTATATTAAGTGTGCATATCAATCTATTTTATATATAAGACATATTACTATTATTTACTCCTACTATTTGTTACTAATTATTTTAAGTCGCCATGTAACCATTACCCATGTACATGGTAATATCTCTAATATATTTTTCTCTAAAGAAATGTAAAAATTACCCAGATACATGATCTGTAAAGCACTCTACTGCTCTCAATGTAATAAAATATTTTAGTTATTTATCCTGTTCTAGTTTATAATCATTACATGATATCCAAAGTCTATTCTAGATAAAACATTCCCCAAATTGACAATTGGATACATTTGGATAACAAACCTTTTTGCATGTATATTGTTAGTCACTTCAGCTTCTTTGCTTTCTAAATAATTTATGTTGTTCAAGATAATGATTTGAAAAAGGTGCATGTGTTTTAGCCCTCTATTATATATCTGAATATTTTATATTATTCAATTTCCATTTCATATAAATGTTTTTACTATCCCTTTCTATAATATTCCAAACCTTGTATATAATTTCCTGTACATTTGACCTAGATTCAAACCTCTAAGTTCATGAAAAATCCCAAACAGAATATAAAATTTCATTAAAACTTAAAACTACGACCATGTTGTTTCTCTCTTATAAGGCATTAACATCACCAAAATATTTGGTAATCCAAAACCTAGTCCTGGAGTGGAAATTCCCTCCATTCTCTTTCCCCCTCTACCTTCTTGGTCTAAAACAATTGAGAGAAGTTCCACCACATTTCATCAATCGGAAGGAATGTCAAGGCCATGTAATAACATCCTCTCCCTCCAGCACAAACATACCTAGTGGTATCATTGGTGTTCCTTGTAAACCGTATTTGTCTTGTGGTTGTTATCCATGTGATGTATTATAGTCTAATACTAAATTGACATATCCTTGTGGTAAGATTTACTTGACATTAACACTAGCTTTATTCTTACCATGTGTGTTTGAAAAATTCCACATATATAACTAGTGTAATACAAGGAGGCTTATGATGCAAAAGTTGGATTTGGGGTGCAAGTCCCCAAGTTGATATCATAGCATCCTTCCTCACTCTACTACTAACAATGCTATTGACAATGGTGCCATGCCTTGTTGATCCTCTTTTTGTTGTGGCTCTTCTATATGCGATCTATTACAAAATTACAAGCTATCACTAAAGTGGAATTCCTTTTGGTGGGATTTTGTTCCACATTACTATTACTCTACCCCTACCATATGCATTGAGGTGGTGTTTGCTTGTTGTGTATAAACCCCTACATGAATAATGTTGGTGTGACAAAAGATGGTTTGGGAGCCTTGTGCACCAAAGAACAATTCAATCTAGAAGCTAGATTTAAGGTGCGAGCCTCTAAGTTTAATTTAATTGAAAACATATTTCCTCGATGTGGGACTCACATCACTCGTATCATGCCTTGTGGGCCGTCTCAAGATTGTGGTTGTTATCTATGTGATTAATCAAGTGGAATGGTCCATATGGTGGGATTTTGTTCCAGTTTTAAATGTATATTTACTCGTGTCCTATTTAATTTAGTTCTACAAATCTTGATTAGTGAAAACTTTAGTCCTACTTTGATTATGGTAAGAATAGAGATAAAAAAAGGTTGGAAAACAAGGGCCAAATAAGTAGAAACGTAAATGTGTCCTTATATCATGATATAAAGATGCAACATTGAATGCACTCAAATGGTATAATGGTGGTTCTACCCACTACTAATTTGTTTGAAAAAGGTGGATAGATTATTCTTAAGTGCTGACTGGGGCCCAAAACAAACTTACCATTTTCTCACAAAGAGATACCTGGCATAAAGCTTCATGTTCCAATGGGCTTATTAAGGGTTTTTTATCCTGTTCTTGTAGATTGATACCAATATACTCAAGGTTTCAAGTACTAAGAACTATGTGTTGAGCCACTCATATCAAAATAATCACAGAGTATTAGCCATTGTAGACCCATATAACGGTGTCTTTGTGCATTAAAGTTGCCTGGAACTGGGTATTATCTTCTCTCTCTCTTACTGCAAAACTTGTTAGATGTGTGAACATGGTCTCCATGGTATGATCATGACAGGTTGTCCTTGGATAGGCTAGGGTTCACTTCTAAATACTAACATATGTTATGTGCATGAAAATAATTTTAAATATGAGACTATGCAAACTATGTTCATATCCAACTTTTCTAAAACTCTAATTTATTAAGTCATTTTTTATTTTTAGTGTTTTTATATAGATCTATTTGTGAACAAATAATTGTTTCTCTTAGTAATTTTCCTATAAATGTACTTTAAAAATCTCATTAACTTCGACCTGTAAGATTATTTCACATGTGCTTCTCAAGAGAATATTAAATGCCATAGACAATAATCAAGACTCGTTATTTTTGTGTATGTTGGCTGTTGATTGAAAAAAATTTAGATTAAAATATCTAAGATGAGTGAAAAAGAGAATACATATGTTTGTTTTGTGCTCACATGCACCATAAGAAATTTAGTACATGTCGATGAGCTTTTGCAAACAAATTAATGTAACTATCATTGAAATGCAACAGGTAGAGCTACAAACAACAAAAAAAATCATTTCAATTGCACCTCTTTTACAAAAATAACAAAATACATTTCCAACTTCTGTACAATCTCTCAAAATAAAACACCATATTGTAGCCTCTGGGAAAATATTTGAGATGAGAGTTATAAAAATCTCAAAGCAAGAAGAAGAAATATTAATTGGGCATGTGGAAGTGGGATCAAAATTTCTATCATGTTGCAATTGGGAAGCATCAAAAGAAACTTGACAAGATATTATCCATGATATGCATATAAATATAATTTCTATATAACAATATTTCTATTTTCTCACCTATGGATGTGCTCAACCATACAAGGGAAATAAATAGAAAAATACCACCTAGTTAGTTGTAAATTCTTCAGTGGCCGAAAGGTGAATGCAAGATCCTTCCTTCGAGGACATGAGATAACCATCCATAGAGATAAAAAATATTGAAAGAACTCCACTTGGATGAATTCTTCACTTCCTAAACAACAAATGTTCAAATCAATAAGGATTTCTTACTGTGCCTGCAAAATATTATGTACAAAAACCCATTATAGTTGGTGAGATCTTAATGTGATTTCTTTGAGTGGAAAGGCCTCTCATAAAACAATGATAGAAGCAAAACGAAAGTATAATAATTGACCAACCTTCATAAACCAATGTGTAGGCAAGCATCCACCAGATGGGTTCTACAACAAAGTAAAAAAATTAGCCTTTCTCATGTGGAGATATTGAAAAAGCATGGAGATCTCGTAGTCTAGATTAAGAGGAGATGTAACTAATTGAATATGTTCTCTCCAATCAACCAATCAAATATTTTACCCCAAATTTCTCTTTCTCTACATAAAATTGAGATCATGGGCATATTAAGTCACTTCTGGATATAGATGGAAATGAATCTGCTGGAACAGTTGATCCTGCTGCAAGAAAATTGGTTATCTCGGGAAATTCCAACTCGTAAGGGTTCATCGATTGCCAAATCGAAAGGGACTACATCAAATTTTCTCAGTAAACTCCAAATGAAAGGGTTAGGATTCATCGAATGAAACATCTAGTAGTGACGTGCATATTGCTTTGCTCCCACCCTTTCCCATTGTTGGTGACATGCAAGCTATTGTTCTTGACATCCTCCCAAGGAAATCGTGGTTTTTGTATTTTCTTGTCAAAAAAAAATATAAAAAATACCTTCAAATATATAATTATTATATATTATATTAAAAACATTTAGGCCCCTATTATAACCCCAACATATCATTTTGTATTTTTTCATTTTTAATGCCCCAATATCAATACACGCGAAATAATATTGGTTTGTTAGTGAAGCCCCTGTGGAAACATTTTAAGACATGAGGGAAAATGCTAAGCTCGTGGAGATATTGAGGGATTCTCCACGAGATATGATGAGTTTAATGCATCATATCATCAAATATATAAGGTTACTCGAAGTGAGGAGGAATCATAGGCATGAAACAGATACACACGAGTCTTCACCCAGTACTACCCCATCAGATCATGATGATCATGATGATGATTCTTCTCGTGATCAAGGTGGTTACCCTACTAATGATACTTTAGATACAAATTCTTCATGCAAGACTTATTACGAACCCATTGGATCATGATCAGAGTGTTGGTGATCCTTCTGGTAGTACTCCACCTCCTCATCATTCCATTCATGATCACCCACTACCTCATGTTTCTCCTCATTAGAGAGTAGACCAACAACCTTCTTCTCCATCTCATAGTTCGATTCTCAAGGAAGTTGACCATACATCATCTTCTGCTATAGAGGAGACTAGCCCTACTACTATTGTGTTGTCTTTTGTTACAAATGAGGCTACCACTACTATGGTTGTATCAAATATTTCACATGATGCAATTATTTGACTTATATATATATATATATGGTGCATTTTTTTGTACATGTTGATGTGCTTAATTTTTATGTTTGTTTTGATGTGTATATTGGTAAATGGCTTGTTTTTTTTAAATGTGATCACAAGGCATGCTAGTGACCATGAACATCATAGCATTTTTATGTACATAAACAAATTAATAAACATGTAATTTAGCAGAGAAATCCCCTAAGCCTGGATAATCATGTATGTTGTAAGAACATATGTGGTACAACATAAAACTCCTCCCAATTGTGATGGGCCTTGATACATTTTATACACGTATCCCTTGCCATAATTCTTTCAATTGATTTAACAATGGTTGTATGTAGACGCCCATATATTCTTCACTTCTCTTCGACTAGTGGCTATGAGAACCAACATAAGATGTTCATTCTTCATGGACAACCATGGGGAAATATTGTTATTAATCACTACTACAGGCCGAATAGAATGGTTGATGTTTTGCAGGCAATATGGGTTGATGTAATCCATGGCTATGTTGAATCGTAGATTCCATACTTCATCCTTGAATTTTTTGGGCCATGTATCCTCTATAGGCTTCATGCCTATTGAATCTATTGGGATTCACATGCTTACTGACTCACTTATGTGTCAGGCATGCCATATCTGCAATATAGCTAATTCTTTGCAATGAAAGAGCCTCTGAATCCTTGGATTATAGGCATGTGCCTAAATATCTTATGAGGAGGACCATGTGATTTACCCCTTTTTCTTATTTATGGTACTTGTAATTCCGACATTTTGGACATATCTCTTGGTCTGCATATTCTCCTATATATAGAATACAATCATTTGGACATGCATGATATGATATGTACTCAACACCCAACATTTTCAACAATCACTTTGCATATTCGTAGCTACTGGGCAAGACATTATCACTCGGAATAAACTTACCTTTGGATACTTTGTAGTTGGTGGGAAATATAAATGTACAATGTCAATATTTAATGTTCATAAAATTGACCATTTTTAATGTTGATTGTGATAATATTTCTCAAAATATAAGGGACTTTCTCATGGTCAATTACCTTAATATTGGTGAGAAACATCCAATCAACATGCCACACTTTTATTTCAAGTTGTATAGTAAAATCGTTGTCTCTAATTGTGTAGAATTTGAATGGCTGCGATTTCCAAAGAGGGGGGTGGTTGAAGAAAATTTTAGGCTTTCGAATACGATATCAATGACATGAGAATCATCCCCTAGCTCATTATTCTAGAATAGATATAACAAAATTGCCTCAATAGTAGTCATATCCCATAATTAATCATCCATGCCAACCTCTATTTCATTGCCTCCATTGCCAACTTGTGATGAAGAACTAATATTGACGTTGTCATTCATAATTAGTGAATCTAGATGTAGTGGGAATTGAATAGGTTGTTGATTCAACCATTGTTTGTATGCTTCCTCTCTGACTTTTTCTCTTAATGCTACCTTATATCAATTTGACATTGGAGTGGGGTGCTCTAGAAGATGGTAGTTGGGTAGCTCATCATGACTAGAATCATAATTTCAAAAAATATTGAACATTAGTACATCAATGTTATTAGTAAGAAAAATACAATTGGTTTTTTGAAATTATAATATACCAAATAATTGTTACCATCATTGACCCAATATTGTAGCTAGAAGATGCCCCGTTCCAATTGGAAGGGTAACGTGACTATCCATTTTCATCTACGAGGTGCTTGCGGTATGCTCCTCTTGATAAGAGCTTCCAAATTTTTTGAAATGGGGGATATTTTTTGCATCTGAAATTGATTCTGAATAAGGATCCTACAAATTTGGATACATTTTTATTCAAACTAACATAGATAAAAAAAATCAATTAGATAATCAAAAGATAAATAAAATTTGAACTTACTACAGATGGAAATGGAGAACTTCATGAAGTATTTGAGAAATATGGAACGAGTTGGAATCTAAAGAATTGGCCATTTAATATTATGATATTTTCTCCCAACATTTGACAAAAATCAACAATGCTTTTTTGTGTACATACCTCACATTAATTTCGAAAACCATATAACCACAATCTGATTTTCAATATAGTTATCAAACCATTTTCCAAGAATAAGACAACTTTAAGTGAAAAATGTATTCTGTGAACTCATCTAAGTCATGTGGATGCATTCGAAAGACCAATGTGAGATGAATATGCCATTTTATGTGAAAATAAAAATTCAAATAACTTTTAAAGCATATCTATGATCTTGTAAACTTAAACACACTAATGCATTCATTAATAAAAACATCGATTTGTTAATATAATAAATCACTGATTTTTGAGATTTCAAAAATAAGAAAGAAATGTCATCATGTCCATGCTCTTCTATCACTAATTTCACCGATGCATTTCACTAAAAACTGCACCAATGTGTTAAAATAATAACAACACTAATTTCCAGGATTTCGAAAATGAAAAAGGAACTCTATCATATAGGTTCTCTTCTAAAACTAATCATACAGATGTGTTTTGTTAATAACCACACTGGGGCGTTAAAATAGTAATCACAGTGGTCTTTAATATTTTGGAAATAAAAGAGGAATTCTATCCATGGAAAATTTTAGGGGCTAGTATTCGCAAGTGGGCTAATTTTCCATGATTTTTCGACAAAATGATTTGTCAATTTCCATCTTTTGTAAAAATGATTCGCCCAAAGTTTATGATATAAATTATTTTATCTTAACAATCGCTAACATTATATAGAGACTATATATAAAACCATTATGAATTTGAATAATTTTACAAATATATCAATAAACATTTTATAGTTTGCATATTAGAGACAATTGAGATTCGCCAATGTTTTTAAATTTCAAAATATTTTTTCATCCTTAAAATTTTCCTTGACTATCATATTAGTGGTCTTCTAAAACTAATCACACCGATGCATTTCACTAATAACCACATCGAGGCATTAAAATAATAACCACGTCGGTTTCTGAGATTTCAACAATAAAAAGAAATCTATCATATCAGAGAGTAAGAAAAATTTAACAAACCGATAAGTTATTTTAATTGGTGCATGTTACCTGAAAACACATCAGTGCATTTGTCTATGAAATGCATTGACATTTGGAAAGAGTGAAAAAAAACCACAACTTTGTTTTTCTCAAATTGAAAAATGAGAGGTAAATGATTTTTCAAAATCCAATTTCATAAAGTCTTTTAAATAAATAGTAAGAAGTTATTTACGATTCCATTATTTTTCCCAAAATTTCAAGGGAGATATTTGCATGAGAGACAAACTCGGAACATTGTGGAGCAAAAAAATATATTGGAACAACATAACTATTCATAAGATCATAAGTGGAAAGGTATGGTCATTTAATTAAAACTGTGCGTAATTTTTTTTTTAGATTTCAATGTTGATCAATGTTGATTTTACTACTAATATTTTTTTTTACAGTTTTTGTTAGATTTAACTAAAAGAGAGGTTTTTCAAGAGAGATGTACTAGGAGCACCATGGAGCAACAAAATACTTTGGAACATGAAATCAGCTATTTAGAGGATCAAAATTTGAAGGGTATGGTTATTTACTGAAACACCTGCATAGTGAAAATTTTAAATTTTACTCTTGATTTTATTATAAAAATTTTTACAATTTCTCTTAGATTTATTTAAAATTTAGAAATATAAAAACCCTCCATACTAAAAAATTTACTATTGATTTTACTAATAATTTTTTTTACAATATCTGCTGTTCCTGTTAAGATTTAATTAAAATTCAGAAAATAAAAATGAAAATTCAATACCTACGTTAAACGCTTTCTTATTCTTTCTTATGTGACTAAAAAATTTCACCTTAATGTTTAACTCCCTCTACCACTTCACAATTAGGGATTTTCCTTTTAGAAATTTTATATTTAAGTGGTTTGTATATTACTATATATAAGGTATTTCACAAGTAAAGCATGGGGAGCAGTTGTTGAATGGGATCCAAACCCTATTGGCCATGTACATTTTTTTTTAAAATGGATTCCATTGACTAGTACGTTATGTTGTCTAAAACCCACAAGGGCATCTAAGACAAATAGAACCGTTGAGTCAAAAATCATATGTGTATTTTTTTGTTTTCATTTTTTACTATGATCTAGGTGCTTTTACTATTACATATCACACTGTCATAATTTAAAGTTTAATTTTTCTTTATTTCTTTTATTATTGGTGCTTAATAATTAAGCACCCAATGCATTTACTTAAGTATAACACAGTGGTGCCACATTTTCATATAACACACTAGTGCCCCATTTTTATATAACGCTATCACAAATACCACCATTGAGCAAAAAAAATTGTTTATCTTTCTGGTTTCATTTTTGTTGTGAATGACAGTGCTTTTATTGTTACATATCAAGCTCCCAAATTTAAAGTTTTTTGAAAAATTAATTTTCACTTTGGTGCTTAACAATTAGATGTCGGATGCATTTACTAATTAAAATGCATCGGTGTGTTATCACATAACGCACTCATTCCAGAGCCTGTTTGAAAAACATTATTTCATATATTTATGAAATATATTTAGTAGCTTCTATATTGAATGATACAGGTCATATATTTGTTATCACAAAAAAATGATCATTTAGCTGTAATTTACTAGGTGGATCGAAGTGTACCATGTAGAGTCAATTTTACCGTAGCAAAATTGCTTTCACTATGAGAAATTACTTAATAAACCACATTTTTTAAGTCATTTGTAATTAAACCCATGAAGAATAATTAAATAAATCAGTATTTATTTAATTATCTTCTAGGAATAATTAATTAAAACATTGTTTAATTAATATTCCTTGTCACATTTGACCGAGTTATGAGAAATAAATAGATAAATCATTAATTATCTTATTTTTCTCTAGGAAAAATTAATTAATCACTAATTAGTTATTATTCCTTGTCACGTTTGACTAAATCCCCTAGGAATACTTAAATAAATTATTAGTTGTTTATATTCCTTAAAACCATATTCCTTGAGATGATAAATAAATAAGTTATTTATTTATTATTTCTAAATAAAAGTTTAAATACTTTTTCCATCCAAACCAAATATACTAAAATATTCCAAATGTTTAATTCATTTTTCACTTTT